>OMNV01004916.1:1265-13346 GCA_900303265.1 Brotula barbata | reverse complement strand
AAAAAAAAATATACTGTATATATATATATATATTATCTTATATGAAACAGACTTGTGATAATATTTTCATTTTCTAGTTCACACATTAAAAAATAGATCATTTTTCAACCTGCTGCTTATAATTAACTTTAATCAATTAATTTTATTTCAGAACGAGTACCAAGCAACATTATCAGGGTCGATGCTGTGTCAATAAAACCGCAGTCGATGACGTTAAGGTGGGAGACGATCGGCGTTAGAACAGTTTGATCAGACAGAGACGGGAAGCTCTGTTTGACCACATGAACGCTCCTGAACACACAACAGCATTAAATCAAATGTTTAACTTTTCACAGAACATTTAGTTTTTGTCAGTTTAAACGTCATCAGAATCTGCCGTATTTCCAGATGTCTAAAGTAATAAAGGAACGTGACATTTTTCTAGAAATCTCCGATTAAGCTTTAGTGCTTGCCAGTGCTGGAATTTGAAAGGATGCAAATATAACACCTGGGAAAAATCTGTAAGTGTGAATATGAACACCACAATGCTGCTGGATGGAAACCAGAGCATCTTTTCTGCCAACATTCTGCTATGCGGAAGAGACTCAACAGTAACACTTATGTTACTTTAAGAGCAAATGACGCCTAATTAAAACATTAAATAAGGCCTAATAAAAACACTGGCCGCTGTGGGAACACGGTGGATAAGGAGTGGAGCTTGGCAAACAGGGGTGGAGTCACATGAGCCCATGACTTGGATGTCAACTTTAGCACTGCGTTGAGTGAGGAGAGCCAAAGACATCGAGCGTGCTCACGCAACGCTTCTTCAGGCGGGGACTCAAACCAAGGATAAGGGAAAACATTGCATTCTGTAGAGTCTTCACGAGGAGACCGATGTAGGTTTTACATGATCTTTTTGTCTGAAAGGTTTGAAAGTGCTCCATTTGGCGTTTCAAAGCAACCACTTTGTCTTTCAAAACATCCCGGTGTTCACTTTGAAGTACTGTTTGTAAGACTCACTTATCCACCCGCAATGAAATGCTGATTGTCAGCAAACAATAAGGTGAGTTCTGCTAAAGTCACTCCAGCTGCTAATGCTTCTTTTGCTACCACGTTTACGGTTTCAAAACAGCGCTTTGATTTCTGTACGGTGTGTGTGTGTTTAAGGCTGGATCAACTGAAACGGCCGTTACGCCAATACATTTGTATGAGGGCCTTTATTGGACCAAGCACGGCGAGTCACGCTGTTGAAATGTTCGACGCAACTAGAAGGCACTCAGAGCGAATACCTCCGCCAAGGCCGATCAATTCTCCAATTTGATTCGGTCTGTCAGTGAGGACGTTTGACAGATTATTGACCAGACCCTGATCCAAGGAACTTTGATTTTGGTCTGGTCTGTTGTTATGAGAGGTGAGTGCACATCAAACAAGTTATGATTAGAATTTATTATTGAAGCATTTTCTATTTAACAAAAAAAGCTACATTTGTCCAGCTTGATCCAGAAAATCAACTAAAGGTGTCACAATCAGTCATTTTGAAAATCAATTAACATCTTCAGATTTTGTTTATTAATCAAGTGCTCAATATCTGACAGTGTCCATAAGAATCATTCATTAGCTCACTGCCAGAGAGACAAAGGAAGACAAACTCCCATTCCTAATCCAAAAAAAACTCAATGAATCCTCATAATTCAGCCAATTTCATATGGTTGGAGACGATATTGCAATTGTCATTTGTGACCTTTCTTTGTTTGTTATCTAATAATGCAGAAAGGGATTGAAAGTAACAACCCAAACTGTGGATTCTAAATGATTAATTGTGACAGCCATGCATTCTACCTGAAAAATGTTTGTGACAATATTATAGACCAAAACGTAAAAGCGCCACCAACCCTTGGATCATGTCCAACTTATCCTTTCATTGAAATCTATGAATCAACTAATCAAACTCCATACATTCTGCTAACAAACAAACCAAAACACAGCTCAAACCGAACGTCCTTGGCCAAGGTAACAAGACATTTCCCTTAAATGAAGTCTGTCTCTCTCTCTCTCTCTCTCTCTCTCTCTCTCTCAACATGGCGTTTCAGCTCGGATCATCTGTTTCCATCACGCCGCGCCGTAGACGAGCAGCATATCTCTGTGAAACGCCGTAGACATGCCGGTGGAGTCTTTTTTCACAGCACAAAGCCTCCTATAAACACGTGTCCATTTGAAAAGTGACTGTCTGCAGCTTTCCACCGAGAGTCCATATGGTCCCTGTATTTATGGGGTGATGAGACCTGCTCTTGGGGTTCAGAGTGGTCATTATCTGGGGGGGTTGCTAGAGCTCCAGTAGTTAAGGTCACCTGGTACGGATGTCCTCACACTCCAACAGTACTGGAGGATACTAAATGTGTAATCATCTCTGAGGCCGCGTATATCCAGACTGGCCATTATAAGAGCTTATTGTAGGCTCCATCCTGATTTTATGGCCTGCTATTTCAGCAGCACAATCCAAAATAGTACATCTGTCCTATGGTATTTTCTTACAGATAGTAGATACAGCTGTGCAGGAGAAAGGCCGGGCTCTTATTTGGCTCAAAGATACTGTCGGAGAGCGAAGCCGTTGTCGTCTCCTTTCCTTGTTCCCATTTCCCACGTGAAGGTACTCTTTCTAAAGGATTCCTCACTAAAAGCATCTTCATTATCATCGTATAAGCGTAGACCAAAATAATGGTAAAAGCAGTCCCTAATTCTAAAAATGGGATAAAAACAAAATATGTAGAATGAATTATCCCATTAAAGATCAAAATCTTTTTAATAAATAATGAAAAATACCTCAGGACAGATCACAAACAAGCGTCGAAGCTGGATTTTCACTCCGAAAACGAACAATTTATCAGATTTTTGGAGGGTTTATGCAGAACAGAACAGCCAGGGAGAGACATGAGAACCAAATGAATGTCTGTACACAAACAATAACAATCAGCGTACACTGTGTTTATACGGCGGCAAACATGGTTGCCTCGCTAATTTCATTGGTTTCACGTTACACAGCGGTGAGTGGACAAAGGGTGGCACACAGGCGAAATGGAATCAAACCCAGCTGTCCAGGTTGCTCCAGCCATCGCTTCAAATTACACTTTCTGGCAATCACACAGTTATTGTTTGCCACGCAACTGCCAAAACAAACCAAACAAATAATTACGCCTCGGGGTTTCAGCGAGGCCAACGACGTGCTCGACGCGTACAAACGTCAGCACAGTTCATGTTACAGCGGACAAACAATAAGCTTCTAAGTCAGACGTATTATTATCGAGCTCTTATGTGTACTGAAAGTCAAGGCCAGATCTAGTGTTTAATAATAATATTAAGTATTAGCCCATAGGTAATGGATGAACTCAACTCAAGCCAAGTATAAACAGTGTCCTCATCTGTCCGTGTGCAGCCCGTCACGGCACTCACGCAGCAGCAGCAACGTGAAACGGCACGAGAGGTGGAATTAGGACCCGAACGATGCGATCTGACAACCGCGCGTTCAAAAACGGCGATGCGGGTGAGAGAGGAGCAGAGATGTATCCAACGCTACGCTGACATGACACTCCGCTCTCCTCCGCGTTTCAGCGTGTGCGTCTTCCTGCGTCTGATATTCTCCTCATTTCCTCTTCTTGCTCTGAGCTTAGTGGCTTTAAGGCTTCTTTTCCAGCAAAGCGTGCTCTCTGGCTGTGAGCATCGGCAACTCCTGCATCGGTATGCAGCTCCCGTTTAGACTGCTGATCCCTCTTTATGAGGACATGAGTTTCAGTGCTTTTATCCCCCACCTTCACTTGCAAATATGCTTGCATTCAGGATCTACACTCAAGCTTTAGAGACCCGTGGGAAGCCTTTAAAGCAGAAGTCAATAAAAGGATATAAACATGCATGAGCGTACGTTGGGTTTTTTTGGGTCTTCATTACAAAGTTGGGTTTTTGGAATAACGTCTCAATCAAGCAGAACTGGAGAACAAAATCACTATTCAGTTATTACCGGTACATTCAGTCCAAAGATGAATTCCAACATCGTGCGTTGCATACAAACACAATGGCAATTCTTCACGACTTACGAGGGAAAACGCTTTCCACTGATACTGATGCTCATTTTTAATTAAGAACCATTGAGTCATTGATATTAATTGCCTGTCGAAGAATTTTACAAATTTCCTTTTATGATGAAATTTCACCACTGGTTTAAACATGAGAGGATTTTTTTCCCATGAATCCTCTCACTTAATACCGGCCATACTGAGGTCACTGTACTATATGTTGGATTTGATCTAGAACCTATGTTGTTTTACACACTAATCAGTGTATCATTACACGATTGTCACACACAATGAGAGAGGTGTCTATATGTGGAACACAGACATCAGGATTGCAGAAACCTCTAAAGATTTGTGAGGTAAATTTTCCTGGTATAGTGATAATTCATCATTTTTCTTGTTTTAATAGCATCTTTACATGGTGTTTTGGCTGTAGAATTTTTTGATATCATTTATTTGACTGATTATTAGCTTTCACACTTATCTCTGCATAGGACTTTCCATATATCACAATATATCATGTCTGATCTGAAAATAATGCAGGCAGTGCTGCGATGAATAAGGAAGGCGACTCCAGCGAGAGCTGCCCGATTTAGGTAAACAAAGATAAAAAGACGATGACAAAAAATGGGAGGAATGAAAGGAAAACGGAGAAAAGAGCCGCTGCATATCTCCACAGTTAAAACAGAACCACGCCATTAGGCAGAGAGCATGAAGGTATGGAAAGAAACTAAACGGCTGACTCCGCCTCCGCCTGTGGATCAGATTTTCATATTGGTGCCTATTAGGGATACGTACTTGCAACTGTTGCTTTGTGTGGCAGCATCAATGACATCAAGTTTTACAAGAAATCATAGGAGAGATTAGAGCAGAAAAAAATTCAAAGTGCAGATTATTACTTTTAAGTGTGGATTTTCTGGGTCAATCTTCGCTCAGATCTACGAAGCAGTGTGAATGTCTACAACTTTGGGTTCTACGACGTTCTGCAAGGTACAGAGGCTCAGCGGCCTGTTGACAATGGAGCATGTGCGAACTTTGCCCGATAAAATAGTCAAATCCTCTTACTATAGGAAAATAAACAGGTTGGTGTTCTGGTTTTTTTTTTTGTTCTCCGGATGCTCCGAGGCAGGAAAACAATCGCTTCACATTTTTTTTCCGTAGTGATAAAAGTAACCGCATCAGGGAATGCCGGAAAAAAAAGCAAAGGCACATGGGAAAATATCATGAAACGTTCTGAAACGCTGCCAGACTTGAAGGCATTTTTAATTATCCTGCTCTTTATTTCAAGTTTTGCAAAGTGTCCTCTTTGTTATGTTGGCATGTTTCCCCTTATTCTTCTGGGTTTCTGCAATAATTTCAAAGATATGCAAACCAGATTAATTTGAGACTATATTACCCAAAGATATGAATTTGGTCTATCCAGTCACAGGCTCCACGTACCCTTTGCATAACTGATTAAAAATGCACATAATTGATTATTTGGCGATGAAATATAAATAATTGGAAGAAGACTGAGCAACACGGCAGAAGGTGAAGACATTTTTTAACATTTTCCGGCTGTATTGCACATTTCAGGCAACACAACTTAAAAAAAAATGACAAGGACAAATTGAAAAAAATGAAAAAATAAGAGCAATAGAAACAATAGAAAAAGCGATTCTTTGTCCGTTCGTATCCATGACGTGTGTATTAGGTAGGTTTTACAGACACTGTTGTTAAATATGTGGTAAGCACTTTTATACTATAAAATGTTGTTGTGACTACTTTTCCTCAGTCACAAAGGGAAGGAAAAGTTTCCCTCGACTGAACCTTCAACTGCTGCGCGGCCACAAATCTGAAAAGAGAAGTAAACATTATCGATAAACATTTCGTGACTCATCACTACAGATGCCTTCGTGCCTTCGCCACAAACTGTGACATAATTCAACCCCAGCGCCATCACTTACGGTCAATCTGCCAGGTGTTTGGTTACCGCGTGGTACCTTAGACAGTCAATCACTTTTTCTGGAAGCCTCCCAAATATGCACAGCAGCAGAAAGGGATATCCGTTACAGCAACCACCTGATGATGCTCCCCTTATCACTCAACATCTCTCTCACTGAATTAACACACTCAGGTATCATTAAGTGCAGGCTTCGCCGAGACATCTTACTGGGATTGATCAGGAAAACGGTGTGACTTCTTCTGCGATAAGTTCAATATACGTCATGTGACCTCTGGGTCCCTCTGACATCACACTGTTTAGTTATTGTTATTAAATACTGAAAATACATCAAATAAAATACTAAAATTTTTAAAAAATGTTAAAAAAAAAAAAACTAAAAATAATATGCTGTAAAATAATACATAAAAATTTTTCAAAAATTAAAAAAAATTCATACATAAAATTTTTACATAATACATAAAATCCTGTATAACATAATAAAGCAGCTTGTTGTTGCCGTTATCTTCACCTGAATCACATCAAAATACCCACAGCTAATGTACATGGATGTTTATCATTTTATAGCCTGTATAATTTTACAGATGCTCATTTTCCTCTACCCTATTCACTGCTGTAAACAGACCTTTTGAAATTAAATTGCTGCCTGTCATAATTTGATTTAATTTTCACATTGCGAGTTCAATTTGAGTAATTGTGCAGCCCTATACTTTACGTCAATGTATTGATGCAGATTAAGAAATGAACAGTCTATAACTTATCTCTTGATTGGCATGTTGGGAAAAACATGAGGAGGTTTTAATACTCAACTTGTAAATTTATTTCACGATTTAAAGGATGTAGTTCGAGCAGAAGCATTGTTTTAATCTGCATGTAAGCATACTGATTGACAAAGATTTTGTTGCCGTGGATGTGTTTGTTGTTGAAAATGAAGGCTTTTTCTCTCAAAATGTCACCCCGTGATATTAATCAGAAAAATGTGCGAAAAGATAGCAGAAAACAAATGTGACACAAGTTTGGCTTGGTACAACATTCCGTCTGAAAGACCTGACGAAAACAGATTACATGCCCGCTGGGACTGGGAACAGTGTGTGGCTGCCATTTCTGAACAAAAAAAAATATTAACTTTGTTCATACAGACTGCAGCAAGAGGAGAAAAGGGAGATCATCACACAGGCTAAATGAGATTCAGAGGCTCATCCATAGTTGGCCACAAAGCCCACTTCAACAGAGATCAGGGCCAGGAGAGATTGGTAAAGGTCAACACTGCAAACGGGCATAAAATGAAGTATAGGCTTCATTTCGGGCACAATACTGAAACGCAGGGAATGCATAAAGCTCTCACGGAGCAGACACCGGCCATCATTCAACACCTCAGCACCATCTCATTCCTCAAAATATTCCCTTCTATTGAAATAATGATGGAGTTTCTTTCGATATATTTAGCCGTGTATTACATGTCCTGGTCAGACGTGTTCTGAGCCTTTATAACCTGTTTTTACACCTTTAATGCTGTGAGATTACATACCTCCCCCAAGGTCCAACATGCAGTTGCAATATTCAATATGTTTATGTCTTGTGATCTCGGCATACTTGAGGACCTTTCACATCACAATGGAGCGTCGGCACTACCGTTGCGCACTGAATGCCATTCATACCAATGGCTTGTGCCATGCAACGGCATAGTTCGACGCTGTGACATATTTCGACACGGCAAATTATAACAAGGCAGCCTGCCAGGACCTGGATCCCTGATTTGTAAACCCTGCCTATTCTGGTCTGAATTCCGGGAGATACGTGATGTAGGTTCTGCTTGGCAGCGAGCTCAGTGCGAAACGCTTCGTACGTGAACGCCCCTTTACACGGCTCAGCACGGCCCGGGGCGTAGCTGTTTCACCTTAACAGTGGACGGCAGCAGATCTACATCTATGATTGGTTTATCTCCACCTCATCCTCCTTCGACACAGCAGGCGCCGCAGGACCTTTTTCAGCCTGAGCTCGCACACACACACACACGCACACCATTCAATAGAACGCCTCGGAGGTCTAGGACAATAGTGCAAGGGTAGACTATCAAAAATCTCTTGCGGCATCCCTTTTGGCAGTTGGACAGAAATCTCCTCTTTCAATCAAATAAGAGTCAAAATGATTTTTAAAACTTTGATTGCCCTTGCAGTCTATCTGCTTTATGTCTGTGCCCGTACCCACTTGGAGCAGGAGCGGGGCACACTTTGTGAAAGTGCTCTAACAAAGAGCTCGGCAAAGGGAGACCGACAGCGATGGCATAGTTTGGGAAAGCAGCAGCTAATCTTTAAGTCCATTCCCCACTTGTCTGAACACATTTGCCTCCCTTTTTTGTGGCTTATCCCTACAGATGTTTATCTGTCAACAAAAAGTAAGCAGAGCCGCAGTGGTTTCTCGCCGCACAGTTGTCCCTTTACTGGATTATTCATTTGCAGTATTTTACAACACAGCAGCACGGCCAACACTTGGCAACTACCAGATGTACTGCAGGGATAGATACAGTCAGCAGAGGAGGAAAGGCTCACCTCCGTCAGCCCTCACTTGGTAAATACTCAGCAATACTGATGGAGTTTGCAATGAGAAAGTGTTTCCTCAAACTTATTCTTTTCCATGATAGAATCGGTCTTTTTTTTTTTTTTTCATTAACAGCAGAGCTCTTTGTTTTCACTCGAATCCACGCCTACATGCCGATAACGCAACTTGTGAGGAATGAGTATCGCTGTAAACCTCCTTCCTCATCTTCAGGTCTCCCAGCCTGTTCCTGCTGCAGGAACATTATTCCCGATCTGCCCACGGGAGATGTACCTAGACATCTCTCAGAGGGCCCCTCTGACTCTCAGTATACAGCGTTCACGTCTATTGGGGTCCACTACAAGATCGTCGATGCAGCTCAGTCCGAGATAAAACAATACTCAATTTTCACATGAAAGAACGAAGAAGAGATCAATCATCGGCCACGCCGAGTGAAAACGAGAGTGAACATATTCCTTTTTGCAATCATTTTATCAGCCCACAGGTATACAGAGAGGATAAAAAGAGACGAGGCACATGGCTAATTAGCATTACTAGCCCAGACACCTAACCTGGTAACTGGCAGGTCCGTCGGGAACCTACATTAACCGGCTTTGGTGTAGACGCCGATACGCAGCGCTGAGTACAAAGCCTGATTCACACCGAGCTGTCATTATGTAAACGTGCCAGCAAATGGAGCTTTTGCAATATATCTAAATATAAGCCGGAGCCGTAATGCCGGACAATTTCATTTGGAATGAGAACCTTGTGACACTGCCGGAGTCGATGCGGGGATGCATTTGAATGAGTAACAGCACGGCTGCAAAGATGGGCCGTGTTAAGCAATGACAGTTTGATCAAGCAAATAGAGGAAGACACGGTTTTGTCATGGATGACATTAAAGACTCGACAACATGGAATTCGATAAGAAACTTTTGGAGGTATCCAATAATATTACATCTTCATTGTTAATTAAATGTCCTAACAATCGACCATATTTATCCGACATTCACCATTTAACGCCCCCTAGTGGTGATTTACAGTACGATTAATGCTCTGGGATGCCGGAACGTGTGTGAATGCAACCAGAAAACCTGGGAAATGTCTGTCAGCGTGAATGAACATGATCCCCCAACGCTGGGACAGAAACCACAACAACGTTTCTACCAATATTCTGCTATTGTACTGCCGCTCACACAGGGGACAAGAGGACCTTGCTTTGGGGCAATGAGGACAATAACAGACAGAACAATGCAAAGCAATAGAAAGTAGATAATAGCTCAATATAAAAGTATATATTCTGTTATATTATATCATACTCAGCATTAATCTGTGCATCATAAAGCGCAGCTGCAGCTACAGCCAAGTGTCCAGCAATACACACTGAATGTATAAAATGGCTCTGAGCATTGTGGGACACGGGGACAGAGCTGGTTAGGCTTAAACTGATAATCCGTCTTTTGTTTTGTTCCTCAAGCGCCTGACATCTAACAGCATTAGTGGGCAATAATGGCAGGATCCCAAACAAATTGCTATGATAAGGCGTGTGCATCCTTAATCTTTCCTCACAACACTTACATCACAATAACACCAAAGAATAAGAACCAACACCTGCCTGCCGATGGTCAAACAATATTAAAAATGTGTTTTTATGGGGGTTTTTTTGTCAAGGATTGTCAATTCAACAGCTCATACTGTTGGTTTTGCGTACTGCCCATTTACAACAATCACAAATTTCATTAACTTTCAAAGGTACGCTAAGTGATTTAAATTGATTTCCCTCTTCCAAGGCAGCAGTCATTTGTTTCCATTCATTAGCAAATGATAGTGAACGTACGACTTGAGTGTGCTTGAGGTGGCTAATCCATCAGAAAGAGCGCTCAAGTCCACATCTGTCACAGTTACATTATCATCAGGTGCTAATGCCATGAACGCAAGGATGCCTTTAGGTGTCTGTGGCAAAAAAATGACATTTTTCATCTACCAACCAGTGTTTTACGTCGACTTCACAAGAATGCAACGTGTACATGCCATGATTTTTGCAAACTGGGAGCTTTAGTTCTGTCACCAGCGCACTGGTCGAGTGGGTGTGTTTAGGGCGAACACATTTTGGGGCAGGAGTTGAAACAAATCAAATATGTGCTTTTATCCCAGCAGCCAGGATGTCTCTTCATTTCCCGTTGTACAACACACGGTATGGATTTCTGCAAGTCATTTTGTGTTGTTTTCTTAATCTCTAAAGTGGTAATGAAGCCAAGTATCCACCACAATAAATACATTTAAAATAACAACAGTCGCTTTGGCTCAAGTTACCTTCACAGGAGCTATTAAATTAAAACACGCCTCTTTTGATAAACGACTATTTGATTAGGATTTGAAAGAAATGAGCTCCAAACCAGCTATTCACAGCTTTTTTTTCTTCCTCCCATGTGTGCACAGGGCGTACAATGTCTCCAGTCGTTACTTAGCAGGTTTTAACAAATGAAACATTGGCGTTTGGTTAAAATGGTGAAGCGATAAACCTTTACGAGCGAGAGACTTCACGTCCTGGAAGGTTGCCGGCTAGACGTGAAGAGCAAATCCCCACGCCGACCTTGGCACTACATTCACCTGCACGCAACAGAGGAAGCATGGAGGGAAAGATGGCTGTAGTAACAGAGGTGTTAGAGAGAGAAGAGCAGTGCTGCGTCGGAGAGATGATGACGCCCAGTCCTTCAACAATCTCCACGGAGGAGGTCTGATTAATGAGCTAAATCACCAATTACACACACCTGGTCAGCACTTAACAGACAGCCCATAGATCACACACACACACACACACACACACCACAGTTACGCATCAAGTTTGTTTGGTTATTTTGAAACAAACCAATTGTGTTGGTGAAATATGCACGCAGATTAATGATTGGATCTGTTCATGCACAGTCAGCACACACAGCATGAATGCAGGCTGCCAGTGAGGACAGATTCTCATGTGAATCATACGGTTTATTAATATTTACATTCAGGATGTAGGGCAGTCTGTGCGTTTAGATGCGTGTTGGTTAAAGAATGCGTACAGGCAGAGAAACGCACGAGAAAGTCATACGGACTAAACAGGTTTTTGCTTTGTTTAGGAAATTGCCAGTGCCAGAGTCGACGTGCACCGAAGAGATCTACCTGGATTTCCAGTCACACACCCTCAGGTGAGCCTTTCCTCCCTTGGCGGAGCAATGCGATGCACCAAAATACCAATACGGGGAGAGAAGTGCAACAAAAGGCACCGCATGGGTAAAAGGCTGCGATTTGCTTCATTGCGCCCGTACAAAAATAGAGCCCTGACTGATGTCAGATGTTTCAGAATCGTCCGTTCGCACCGAATATCAGACTGTTTTCGACCTTGTTCGGACGTAGGTAACCTCAAATCATGAAATGTTCTAAATTGCCGGAATATCCATTTTACTATCCATTTTTAATGAATAAGTTAAAACATGTAGGACCGTACGCAACTGAACCTTGTAAACAGGGCTGCTGCTGACTGTATATATGTAAGATTTTACACCGTTTCACTCCCCCCCCCCCCCC
>OMNV01004909.1:1445-17643 GCA_900303265.1 Brotula barbata | reverse complement strand
AACCTCTGTAACTAATGCATTATGCTAGTCCATCTGCCAAAATGCCGAAGGCTTTATTCAAGATCTTTAGCAGATCACATTCTGGTTATGTTATTTGTTTTTTCAGGTAGTTGTTTACTCTGAAAACATATATGAGATGCGACGATGAATTGTGTGATCTTACACAGTACGTACGCCGAAGCGATTCATCGTCAGGACCGAAATATCCACTTTTCTCATCGTATCCCGTGGAGATTTAATTAGCTACTGTATGAAACTGCAGATTTGGGGCAGATTTTGGACTTAGTATGTATAAAATGGGGAATTTTCTCTACTTGTGCAGTTTTGCTTTCGGGGTAATTCCTGCTTCCACTGACCCATATCCTGTCATTAAACCTCCCTGAGAGAACTCATAAGAGCCCGCTGTATGAAAGCAAACAGTTTACTGGCTTTTATCCACACACACACGGCAGAATTTGACACATCTTTACCGTTGATCTGTTTTTACGCGATTAAAACCGTCACAACACACATAAAAAGCGATGTGTTTAGAAAAAAAACTTTGCACTAGCGGGACACCTTGTTAACATAAAAGTGAAAGTGTCAGGCCATCATTTCGACAACATTGCCGCTAACACCTGCGTCGTGCGAGCATTACCGATCGCGCATTCACAGGTTGATGCCTGTGAGGATTCGGCGACGGTTGAGCTGCCCTGCTCTGTCATAACAGACTGACAGCGAGAGCGCTTGTTTGCTTTATATTATTTGACAGTAGCTTGTTCGTGGAGGCGAGCGTAGCCTTGTTTGCTCTCATCCGCGAGCCCAGCCTGTCCAGCTCTCGCCCGGTGAAGTCACCCTGAGACATTCAAAGTTACTCATTCACTCGAGAAGCACACAAACTCGGTTCCCCTGTGAACGACACAATAAGTCACTGATGTTTTGCAAGAAAAACAAGCCACGCTCTCGGCATATAAATCATTCTGGGCTCGAGTCAGTTTTGACAATATTGGCGACTCCCCAGGAGATTTGCAGGCGTATGGGAAACCACACTGAGATGGACAGTGTATTCCTTTTGTAAGTACATCGTGTTTCGGCGCAACATGAAAAGACATCCCGAAGAGCAATAACTCATCTTTGCAGTTTCCCACATGGCCCTGATGTCTCTGACATATCTAAAGAAGGGTGGTGATGATTACTAAATGGCCCGACTCCAAAGCCATACCAAACGCCCTGATCACACATGCTGAAACCTAGATCTCTCTGTTGCCCTTGCAACAAAGGCGTGGATCTCGAAGGTTCATCGATGAAATCCAGGACCACTCCATTCATGTCACTCATGGCATTCATTACGTCGCCGTTCGGTGAGGAACGCACATTTGCGCTGTGAATATTTCTTGCCTTCATTATGTGGAAAGATGAAAGGAAAGTAGAAAAGACGGGATTTTCCCCGACAATGTTTACACGCGCTTATTGGGTCCAGACCACAAAAATGGATTAGGAGATATAGATATAGATCTCCAGCAAACCACAAATCAACACAGCGAACACCTTGAACCTAACTTATTATGGGAAATATCTCCTATGTGTTATATATAGTCTATATTGTGGTCTTAGAACAATATTTTCGGTGACAGTAATGTGCACAGATGTTTATTTTAACGTTGCACAGTTTGTGTGGCCTTTGGTGTGTTTGAGTGGGTTTGGAAATTAAAAACAAGCTTTTTTACAAACTTGAAATTTGCAATATTTAATTGCCTTTCTCCCCTGTATTTTTAACTTTGGTACATTTTGCTGGCATTGTTTCAGACTTCTGTGCTATGTGAAAATTATAAGTGGACCTTAATTAAAAAAAAAAAGAAAGAAAAAGTTTCAAACTCCCGGTCTGCACTTTCAATGACAGATCAATTATGTTAAGTTATATTAAAAGTAGGAATAAAAATGTGAATTTGAAGGAAAATCAATTCTTCCCGTGACAATTTATTGACCGGCTGCCACTAAGATAGTTACTCAAGTGTTACTTGGTGGTTACTAGATGCTGCTGATGATACACTGTACAATATGTGTACATAGTGTTCTCATTAGATTATTTCAAGGGGTGAAAAGGTGCATTTGTGATTGCTTTTATTCAGGGATTTCCAAACTAAGTGTCAACTGGTGTGAAAAGGAGACTGAAGAGGGTAAAGGAGGTAAAGGAGAAGTAGCTTGAAATTTTTATTTATATCTTGTTGATGAAGAGTACAAATTGTGGAATTGAGGACAGTTTTATCATTTCAAAAACAGTGATGTTCTGTAACACCACCAACTCCAGCAGACAATATATACTGTATATATATATAAAATTATAAAGTCTGTGAAGGTCCATAATAGTACAACTCATAATCTGTGATTTTATCAAGATCCACAAAAGATATTACAATTATACATCAATGAAGGAGGACACAAAAATAATCATAACAAATCATCCTCTGAGAACCTTGAACATTTTATGTGTTTACTGTGTTTTTTTTCGTACCATTTAAGAATGACCTTTGATGTGCCGTATGTGTTGAAGACAGGATGACTTCCATGGCCAAAATCCTGGGAGAATGACTGGGATAAACCTCAAAAAACTAGAAACTAGAACCGCGTGGGCCGGATTCACGAACAGAAAATATCTTCAAATGCTATTTTGACCAGCGGGTGTGTTTGTCTCCCGTCTGTCCTGATCCTTCACTCACAGTTTGTGTTGGAGGACGGGGATTAACTCTTATCTCTCCCAGGACGTCGTCTGTCTTTGGGCTGCACCCAACATGGGCATGTCTCAGCCCCCACTGTTGACACTTCATCCAGCTTCATGGGAAACATTCCTAAAAGCACCATTCTCATCACCGTTAGATAGCATATCGCTTCCTTAAACGTACCGTACCGCACAATTTTCACCTTATTTTTAAACACACAGACACGAATGTCTTCCTGCTTGCTCCGACTCAAACCCCGTCTCCAAAAACATCTATATCCCAGATTTTACTGTTTGTTTATTTCGTCTCGCTCCATTTTCAGAGCAAACATCTCTGTGACTGAAGAGGCAGACCAAACAGTCAGCTCTCACAGTAAACAGCAATACACAGACAGACTGGCTGTTTGTTCCTTGTCTGAAATAATAAATCAGGCAGCAGCTTGACCAAAAAGGTCAAAAGGCCGGCAATAACTGAGAGGTTGCTGGTTTGAGGCTGACAGCTCGGGGTATTCCTGTACGGTTCTCCCAACCTATGCCGAGGTGCTGGAATCCAATTTGATGGCAACCCCGGAGCTCTGAGCTGTGTAGCTGTGGCGAGCAATATAGGCGTGTGTGTGAGCTCGAGAAATTTTAATCAGGTGTTGAAACCTGGCCAAGAACTGGATAAGTCCAATTTTTTTGGGGGGGGCCCTAAGCAGGCTTTTAATTTGCCCTCCCAACCCTCTTGAAATAGCAGTAATTTGTCTTGTAATGCTGTACTTAACTTAATACCTCGTATGAAATATTCAGCCATGCTAATAAAAATTCATAAAATTGGAATTCTACTCTTTATTATTTGGGTCTTTACCCTCCTCCTTTCTCTTGTCCTCCTCCTTTATCCCCCCCTTCTTTTCTCCAGTCCAGATACTTACATTCTGTTCAGTGTCACGATTCTCGCATACAGATCTTTCCTGACCTTTGCGCTCAAGCGAGGTCATGAGCAAATATTTCTTTGTGTTAAATTTCAAATTCCTAATTGAAGTTTCAGCTCAGACCTATACGTGTCTCTTTTCGGATACCTAACCCTCGGTAGGGGAGCCACCAGAGGTCATGGGGCCCTAAGCGGCCACTTATGTTGCTCAACATGTTGGGCCAGCACCAAACAAGAAAATATTTGTTAAAGTGAGACATAAAAGCTGTCACACGTCTTTCCTCTAATGATCTCTTCATTAGTTTAAACATGTAATTCCACCACATACTCGATGCATTCAGCATTTAATTAAAACTCTATGATCATTGTCACTTAAAACTACTTTCAAAGTTGCATAAGTGTGTGTAAATCTACTTTCCAGAGGGGAAGTGCAAGAACCTTGACATGTTTTCACACATGTAGTTTTTTTCCACATGATCAAAGGCAACCCATAACATCAGTGTAGGATTACCCTCATGCTCTGACACTCTGTCACACTCTACCCATGGATTCTTTGATAATCCCTTGTTTTTAGTTCTGGATAATGCACATATGGAAAGGTTTTATTGAGCATAGCATTGCATAACAATGGATTTAACAAAAAACAGGAAAGTGGTAAAATGGGTATCAAATCTATTCCGGCAGGGTAATAAATATTAAGAACAAATACTAGGAAGAAATACTAAAATGAAATAAATGTTAAGTAGTCGAAGAAAACAAAAGCAAAACGACTTATTTCAAGGTCAATTTAATATGAATACATTTGTATTTATTTGCTTATCCATCTGTGTATTTATTTTATATACTGAGCCCTTCAAGTAAAAGCACTAAATGCATTCTGGGAGACAGAAGATAAAGCCATAATTGTAAAACATAACCACAAAAGTGGAAGCATAAAACGTGCCACAATGTAGTAAATGACAAAAAAAAATACAAATGAACAAAGTACGCTAATAAAACAGTGAACAGAAGTCCAAAATACACATGGTTAGGCTGTTGGATGAATAAAGTTCTCTTTTAGGGCAGAAAAAGTTTACACAAACGACAAAGCGCTGCCCCACGTGCGTGTTTCATAGTGTAGTTACGGTAGAGAATACCTCCACACACTCGCCCCAATGAATGATACCTTCAGGGACTGTCAAATGTTTTATAATCGAGAGCACAAGGAGAACGGATTTGATATGGGATTCATGTTTATATACCGTCTTTCTTTGCCTTCCATTTAAACATTCGCTTCTACTGCAACATTCTATTGACTTTTTTTAGATGCTACTTCTATGTGACAAGCATGTAGTCGTTCGAAATAACTACGCACTGTTGATGTCGCGTTTGTCTTTTAAGATATAAATTTTATGTTGCATTGTTCTTCAGTCCTACTTTTGTGACAGTATCCGTTTAGTTGTTTCTAAACTATACACAATTCGACGTTTTTATACTGCTGACCTCCCAAGTTCTCAAATAAGTGTTGAAAGTTACGATGCGCACTCGAACGCAGCAAAAGTCTCGGTCAATTAGTAGAGTTTAGACCGTGAGGGGAGCCTGTATTCGGTCTGTAAAAGCTCCACCAATGACCAGCTAAAAACGCCCCACAGCTCCGACTCAGATCTGCGGGGGTGGGGAGTCCCAAAGTTTGGATTCGAACTTTGAAACCATGGGATTCGAGTTGGATCGCTTCAAGGGGACCGTGGACCCGGATTTCAAATGCAACTTGTGCAATAAAGTCCTGGAGGACCCGCTGACGACTCCGTGCGGCCACGTCTTCTGCGCCGGCTGCGTGCTGCCCTGGGTCGTCCAGCAGAGCAGCTGCCCCGTCAAATGTCAGCGGATCTCCACCAAAGAGCTGAACCACGTCCTGCCTCTGAAAAACCTGATCCTGAAGCTGGAGATCAAGTGTGACAACCACACGAGAGGCTGCGATGCTGTGGTGAAGCTGCAGCATCTGGCCGAGCACGCCGAGATGTGCGAGTACTCGGCGGCCAAGTGCAGGAATAAAGGATGCGACGAGGTGCTCAGCCTGCGGGACGTGGATGCTCACATGCGGGAAACGTGCGATCACAGGACGGTGGGGATCTGCGAGAACGGCTGCGGCTTGATGGTGACTTACAAGGAGCAGAATTTGCAGAGCCACTGCTGTCTGAGAACCCTGAAGGCGCAGAACAGTGCGCTCCAGTGCAAAATGATCAGCCTGGACAGGGAGTTCAAGAAACAGACCATCAAAGCCAACAAGAGGGAGAAGTCTCTGCTGGCTCAACTTTCAGCCGTGCACAGCGAGCTGCAGATGACAGCGATGAAATACCAGAAGAAATTCACAGAATACAGCGAAAGGATCGATTCCCTCACCAAGACGGTGGCTTTCACATGCAAGGTAAACAACCGAGTTTTTCCATCATCATCATCATCATCATCACCATCAAGGGAGCAGAAACTCATTTGGTTGAAAAAAAAAAAAAACACCACACACTGTGATCATTTTAAAACACAAAGCACACTGTTTTGGTCTCCACTTTGAAATCCTCCCAGCATGTGTGGTGGTCATTAGTGTTGTTTATTTGTACACTTCGACCAACTTTCTCATTTTGGGTTATTCTTATTGATAACGAGTTTTCTGGAGTTTTTTTTGTTTTTGTTTTTTTTCCTTCCCCAAAGCGGTCACTCCTCTTGTTGCTCAGAAGTTTGGTTTCTCCAGTCTGTCTGCTTTGAGACATGGATGTCAGCTGTGTCTCCGGCCAGCTGGCAGTCAATGGGGGAGGGCCAAATATTTACTGCAGTTCTGTACACATACACACACCAAGAGACAGGTTTCAGCTACATTGTCTCCTCCCTCTGTGGCTGCTTGATTGAATTTGTCTGTCATCACACATACACCCCCTTTACTGTGAAACAACCATAACAAATAAAAATTACGCAAAGACACACAGCCACCGAAGTCCTCCACGTAGGAGCCAGTAAGAGCCTCCATTGTCCATCCTGGAGTTCTAGAGAGGCTGAATCAACATTACAAATAAGAAAAAATGTGTTAACTTTACCCTACTTTTGGTTTTGTTGATGTTGAACAGTTCTCTGCTAAATCACACAGAATCAGGATCAACGCGTGAGCTTAGGTGGAGAAAATCCAGTCCGACTGCAGGGATAAAGCATTTTTCAAATTTTAAAACTTAACACTCCCTTAAATCATCACTTATCATCTTAATTACGGATGCAGAAGTCCATAAATTGGTTAATTTATTGAATAACTGTACAGAAGATGTACTTCCTGCCGTGCTCAGTGGGGAGTAACCAGTTTATTGTCAGGCTTTGTTGTAAAAAAAAAAAAAAAAAGAAAAAGAAAAAAGAAAAAAAACATCTGTCCAACAAAGAAGAGAGGAATTGATTCGCACAGTTTGCAGTGAAGTGGAAGGAATGTTTTGTCTCTTGTCATCCTTTTAGTTGAACACACTTCTCCCTGAATATGACTTCACACAGCCTGCTTGTAATGGCAACAGAAACAGAGCTGTAAATCTCGCCCTAAGTCTTTTAAGTCTACTGTTTCTTTTACTTTCATTTGTCAATCACGGGCCTGGACTTCCAGTGAAAAGTGAAATCTCTTCCGGCACACTGGTGCATTGAGCATCAAACGCAGCGGTGCGTTGAAATGGTGAAATTGTCCGTGCTGGTAGAAAGATGCGCGCTATCAGCTGACTGTCATAGTTCATCCGACTGTGGATTATCCCGCACACGTATAAACAAAATGAATAATTGAGCCTCAAACATCTGTGAAAGTCGCTGGGATTGTTTTGGAAATCATCCCACCCAAGAGAGAGAACAGATTGACAGACGAGATTTCGCGGTCAGAACGGATGCGTCGTTGCTGGTAAAGATATTTTCATGGCGTCCGGCGGAGCAGCGAATGGGAATTGTTTGGTCGGTGGAATCTCAGTGCACATGTGGCACGATGAATCAGTGACACAAATGGAATTAGCTGTGGGAGGCAGACGGTTTGGAGGCTGCAGTTACACTGAAACAACAGCAGTCCGAGTCCAACTTCCTGGTTGTGGCCATCGGTTATCAGATTCGCAGGCCTCAAATTTATCATGACGTGTTTCTTCCCCCGAAGTCACCGCCAAACATTTAACACAGACTCATCACGGGTTGCAGTGTTAGTAACCTACTTTTGTTTTGGAGTCTTCGCCACTTCATTCGGGGCTTGGCTTCATCTTTCTGGGACAGATGGAGGAGTTTAATGTGTTCATTTAACATCCAGGCAGCAACTGTGAGAAAGGCGAGGACGAACCGGCCAAGTTGAGTAACTAACCGGATGGTAGTGGCGTGTTCATTAATAGTCCTTTCACTTTTCAAACGAAATTGGGTCTTCAGCGGTGCGCTCCAAAAGAAAGTAAAAAAAAAAAAGTGGAAAAACAAAAGAGAGCTGCAGCGATCAAGACTGTAAAAACAGATCATGAGCTCAAAGTGATTAGCCTGATGGCGACCCATTTTATGAGATAATTTAATCGATTCCAACCAATTATCCAACGTCGATATGTGGGTGTCGATCGGCGATGACAGCGATCGCATCAATACCGTCTCACCTCGCAGAGCTCTCCGGACTCATTATCCAGTCATCTCTGGCTGAAGGATGTCTTTTTTTTTTTTTCTAGTTCAAAGATTTTCTCCAAACAAGCGAATTGATTGGTCAACGCGTACGCATCCTAACGTGACTGCCTGAACCTGCGCTAATTGATTTCAAAGCAAGCGACATGCTGAAATGTCTCAGTTCACCAGGTCACGTAAATCAATATTCTTCCTGTCGAGCAAACTTTTTTGGTTTTCATTCTGCGTTACAGCACTTGAGCTATAATTAGACGCAGCATGAGAAGAGGCAGACAGAGGGGAAGCAGTTTTGACAGAGGACAGACTCGGAAAGTGTGACTGGTGTTGAGGTGAAGGCTCGGACTGAGTGCCAAGTCACCAGCGTGGAGGAGACCAAAGTTTCTTCCTCAGTTACACGCTGTCCTGCTCTGCTCTTTTCCACACACACACACACACAGACATTTAACTTTTACTTCTAGTTTGGGGGTTTTGGAATTAGTAGAAAGCAAATTTTTTATCACCCTTTCACCAGAAAATTTTTAATTTCCGGTCAAACCGTAGCTTAGCGTGGGATTCACACAGGACATGAGTCAGCGACGTCTCGTGGCTATCGCTAATTTATCCTCACTGGCTACTTTTTCATAAATTTCCGTGCATAGCGTGAACTAATCACAATCACAGCTGGGAGCAGGACACCAGAAACTGCGACTGTGGGTAAAACCTGGATGTGGATTGACTCTTCCATCCTCTGTCCTCATTACTTCATTGTTTGAAGTTAGCTGGCGAGCTAGCAAAACGTTGTGGTGAAAGTACACCGTGCCTAGCATGGTGATGGGAAGTAGCCTAAACGGCACATATCAACAATTTAATCACTTAGAGGGTCAAAGTGAAGCAAATGGTAATACTACTACTCCTAATACTCCTAATACTTTTTTTTATTTGAGCTTATTTGTTCCTTAAATGTAAAGAAGAATAACAAAAAATCCAAATTCAATCCACAAAATTGTCTCCTGTTTGTTTGTTTGGGCTCACGTAACTCAGAGTGGATTTAAGTGGCTCAAAACACGTTTAACCAAGGTTGGTACTTAAATGTCGTTGTCCTCGTATGTGTACACTCGGATCTCGTTTTGTTTTCACTACTGTTTGCATCTAGAATAAAAGCAGCGCACTCGCAAAATCCAGTTTGTGCAATTTCAAATCCCATACGCAGCACCACAAATTAACGTACCGTAAATGATCTCACTTTTCTCCCACATATTGCGTGTTACGGGCGTTTGTGTACACTTTGACTTTTTTTTCCGTGTGTTTGGCCCTGACTTCGCCTCCTGACGGTTATAGTATTTAATCTTCCACGTCATCATTTACAAACATATGAGCAACTCCATTTGTGCTGCAACAGTGAGAGTGTGTGTGTGTGTGTGGTTAACGTCAATTAGAGTCAAATCTGTTACACATTTACTTATGTAAGCTTTTTCCCCCCCAACTTCAAAGTAAGAGAACTCTTTAGTTAATAGCCAACTATTTGTAACAATTTACAGTAACAGACTGTACCCACTGTAATGCGGAGGCATGTGTCACTAATGTCGCAGTGACACGGTGCAGGAGCTCGCATTCCTGGCGTGGCCTGACATCCACATGATGGCCTTAGCCTGTATGGTAGTCAGGACATTGTACATGCCAATAATATCTGCTTTATATTTAGTCTCTCTGTGTTGCAGCCCTGCTGGAATGGCAGCTGAAATGATGTTTCCTCATATCATATCATAAGCCCGCCCTTTAAAAACAGATTAGGAGCTGACTCGGTGAATTTCCCAGAGTTCTACGTGTCATCGTAGCGCAGACAGAGAGGTGTGCCGGTGTATTAATATACATACGTTAACGGCGTGCGAGAGGGAATGGGTCTTAGCGCTTCTTTGAACTGGTCGCTAAATGGCTCCTGGGGAGGGCTAAGTCCCGGGGAATGTCGAAGATATGAGACGAGAGGGGGGACTACCGAGCCGTAACTTTCTCTGCTCTTTTCCCCTTTACGTCAGTCTTCATGAATTCAATGTGATGTGATTTATTCTGTCGTAAAACAATATAAAAATAGAACTGCGCTGATCCAAATCAACAATTTGGGACGACGCGTAAAATGAACCAAAGTGGAGCGGTTACACTAAAAGAAAGCGCGTTACTTTCTGCCGGTCGGCTCATAAAAAGTTTTACACATTCTTTTGAAAAGTATTGTGCAGGCTCTGACATCATGCTCGAACCGCTCCGTATCTTAACACCTATACGGTGAAAAGTACTTGGATTAAAACGTAAATCTGAAGCTCCTGAAATGAGAAACACCTGCACGGGCTGCAGTGCCAGAACATTTGGACATTTATTCACATGCCTGTTGGCCAAATACTTAATCTGTTTCACAAAGTTTATTAATTATAGTGATCTGTAATGTGCTCGGCCCACAATCCATCACCTTCAGTTGTACAGTTTTGTACCAAAAGGTATTTGTAAGTCCCTCCCACCCTGGCTGCCATCAGAATAGATAGAATAGAATAGAATACTTTTAATCAATTTGATACATTTTCCTCTTTTTTTTTCCCTCCCTGTTTAATCATTTGGAAGTTCAGCTGGGACTAATCCGACAAAATACGGACTGCCATCTCTTCACTCGTGTCCCTCTCTTGTCTCCCTCTCTGTCTGTCTGTAGGAAGGCGAGACTAAAAGCGTGACAGTTGTCCTTCTTCGTGAGGACGGTTCTCTGGGCTTTAACATCATAGGAGGAAGACCATGCGCGGTAGGTTCAAAGCCAAGTTTCATCTCCCTGCTGATCAGACAAGTGTCAAGTGGCGACCCAGGAATGAACAGCACGTCGCTGCAGCACCGCAAAATTTCTCGGTACCGAGACGGCTTAAACAGCCGTGCATGTTTTCAAGCCTGCGGATAGATGGACCGCATCTACCGAGTTTTATTGTGTTTATATATTGGTCTGGTTTAGCGGATTTGGCATTACAGATAAAAAACTATAATTAGTTTTATGAGAGTTAAATCTGGGATTATGGCTTTGACCACAGTTGTTTTGTCTTTAATTGAGGGGATTTTGGTGGTGTGGTAAACACAGAGG
Organism: Brotula barbata; assembly: GCA_900303265.1. Classification (NCBI taxonomy): domain Eukaryota; kingdom Metazoa; phylum Chordata; class Actinopteri; order Ophidiiformes; family Ophidiidae; genus Brotula; species Brotula barbata. Next base: position 6,327 of record OMNV01004909.1, on the reverse strand, counting down.
AGTGGTAAAGGGTCTTTTTTATCCCAGCCTGAATCTTTCACTCGTTTTGCAGCCACTATGTTTTCTCCCTGGAGGCTCTGAAGTGAAAGACATTAATGATGCCACACGCTCTGCTGAGTGAACGGTTGAGAATATCTCAACGCTGCTTACAACTCTATCTGCCGTACACGGAGCTCCTTTCTGCAGCGTGCGCGAGGAGGCCCCGATTGAAATGGTGCTCCGCGTATCTGTTTCACCGAGGACTGTAGCGGGGCTGTTTTGTTTTTTTTTGTTTTTTTTTTCCACAGCCACAGTGACGCACTTTGCTGTAGCGACGTAGATTATCACGGTAAAAAACTTTTTACAGCGGGGAAGCTATAAAAAGAATCTACACATAAAAATGCTGTTTTCCCTCAATTCGACGGCCTACGCAGATTTGCAACCTTTCCGGATCTGGTGACAGAACCATGTATCAAACTCAACCATGAGAGAGCAGAGCTAGCTTTTGTTCGGCCCCCGTAGCCTCAAATCAACAGTCTGTGTAAGAAGCTATTCATTAAAATAGAAATAACTAATATCCCTGTAGCTTTTTGCACGCTTTTCATGTGGCCGTTTTCTGGCATAACTTAGGAGGAGTAATCAGCTGCCAGGTTTTGTGGTTTCTACAGTCCTGGAGTTTGTCTGTGTCTCCTGGGAGAGGTAATGTATGGTAAAGTACTGAGCTCGTCATGTTAAAACAATCTTATTAATCCGCAACCAGTGGTATATGATGCACCTGAAAGAGGAAGAGAGAGGAGAAATAATTAATCACTGTGTTCGCAACATGTTTTTTTTTTTTTTTTTTTTTTTTTTTTAAGTACGCCATTAAAATGGAGTTGAGTCACAAACAGCTGGAGTGTAAAACGGCTTTCATGTGGTTTTGAAGAGAGTGCCGAGAGGGATGTGGAGTTCTTTTTTTTTCTTCGTAGCGAGTCGTAGCGTGGACTTTGGGGTCACGGTTACAGCGTCGGGGCGTGTTCGGATAAACGTGGATTCCCCATTCGTTTCGGCGAGTCAACGGGGCCGCCGCGTTGGCACGGCGAGCGCGGCGACGGAGAAGGCGTCACTGAACAAACCGCTGGACATCCTGTTGAGAAAAAGTCGACCAAAGTTCAGCCTTTCCCAAAGCGTGGAGCGTTTTTAGCGTCGCGCTGTTCCAGTTGACCTCACCAGCGTGGGGGTCAACGATCGAAGCGATGCTGTGATATCCATACAAGCACATTTATTCCATGAATTCACAGACTTGTATGATTTTGATTATGCGGGAAAGTAACCGTGATTTACTCCACAGGATGACAATGACAGCACTTCAAACGAAGGGATCTTCGTATCCAAGATCGTTGAGAAAGGGCCAGCGGATCAAGAGGGAGGACTTGAAATCCACGACAGAATAATAGAGGTACGTGTCCTAAAGAAGCGTTTTGGATGAATATGAGATTTGAGGAAAAACACACTGATTGTCTGACAGCTGTCGCCAGCCCCGTAAAGATAAATGACGGCGAGGAGGCAGGAAGCATCCGTTTAGTATTCTCGCTCCGGCAACTCCAGAAAAATAAACCGGAGCTCAGCGGCGAATGTGACACGCACAAGCATTTCCATTGTGGTCTTCTTTGTTTCCGCTGAAGGAAATAAATTGCGTCGACAGCTAATGTTTCGACATGCGCTCCCGGCAATCGACACTCGCAGCGTGCCATCACCGCCGATAGAATGAGATAAACCCGAGGCCAGGCTGTCTGTCTTTGGTGTTTTCCGCGCCCTGTGTTTTCTCCCGAGCTGACAAATCCCTAATGACAGAGCTCCAGTCTACCGTCCTCCTCTCGCCTTTAAACAGAATCTCGTGTGGAAAGGCCATCTCGCCCGGAGGTCAAGTCAGGGGATAGGTTGAAAAAAAAATCAACATCACAAAGGTTGCTTTTATAGGGCGCTGTCTACCAGAGTCCTAGACAATGGACGCACAGAACCGGGAGGTTTTGTGTGGATTCCGAGTGTGGATTACAGCTCGCCGCAAGATGACAAATATGGGTTGTCGCAGGCTTTGTTGTCAAACCTCAGCGAAATAACCCCACGGCGCTTTGCCCGGCGCGCCGCTTACATCGATGTTTGTGTGCTTGCGCTGAAAAGTGTTTACAGGGACGGAAGAGTCCAACATCTGGACCCCGTCGATCGCACCGATCCTGTCATTCGTGCCGCGTAATGCTAACTGCTTAGAGAAATGCCACAGCTCTTCTGACGCAAAAGCCTCACGCTGCGGCTAAAATGTGACATGTTAGTCCTGAGTTATAATCCCTCCGAGTAACACAAATAAAAGGCTCTGAGTTCTCCGCAACTTGAGAGCTGTCATAGGTTCTCCCAAAAAAGGCCGACGTTGAGCCACCGAGCGTCCCTCTCGGTGACTTGAGACCATTAAGGACTCCGATTGGGCCACAATCTGATGAGCAGAGACAGATTAGCTCCCATGTGTACCAGTAGAACTAAATGTGTGTGTTTACATGGTGGAGACGTCGGACGATCCACGTTTTAACGGACCCGTGTTTGTTTATTCGGTTCCGTAAGTGTGCTGCGCTTACGTTGGCATTTGTGTTTTCAGTCATTGTGGGTGAAGTCACGAAAATCTCTCCTAAGTGGAGAGAACAGGAACAGAAAGGACACCAAGTGCCTGGAGGAGGTTGCAAAGGAGTGACCTTTTCTTTTCAGGAGATGAAGGATTACACGACAAAAACCACCAAAATAAATCATTCAGGCATTGAAATAGTCATCTATAGACGGTTCAAAGTTGTTGTTTCCCATTGGTGCTTTTCAACGGAGAGGAAACCCGAGAGCCGAGGCGGTTCATGTTTCGCCAAGTCCCTCTTTGTTTGTTGGCTAAAGCAAAGTCCCCCTGTCACGGTTTTTAAGCCACCACGAGAAATGCAGCGTCATTATGAGAGATTTGCAATTGTGCAGGTTAGATCTATAACCCAGAGTGACGCTTGTCACGAATCAAAGACATTTGACACCCGGATCCGTAGGCGGTTTCACCGAGTGTGTTTTGAACTCGGTGTGAGTTGAAACAAACAGCTTGTGGCTGTGTCCTACTTTGAGTCCTGTGTGGGACACACGGTGGAGTGCAGGAGGGTTTGATTTTTTAAGAAGCCGACTGCTTCAAATTTGGTTTTCTCTTCACAACCATCAAGTCAGCATTTTGACTTCAGTGGTTCGGATCCCCAGATTTACACATCACATCTACAGAGACGTTTTACGGCACGGGAGGTGCTCAAAGTTAAAGGGATGAGAATGACAAGAGAAATAATGTGAAGAGATAAAAATGTTCCGCTGTCGTAGTTTCAGTTTTTCGTGTGAATGTAAATTGTGTACGTGTGGGGTAATGAGAGGACACCTAGTATGGATCTTGGACCTTAAGTTTAAGTTTGCCACTATTATAACACAAATTGGACATTTTTTTAGATAGTCATTTTTTCTTTAATCAACTAAGATCCCCATCATCAGTTTCAAACCAACAAAAAATTGTACAATGGCTATTTTTTTTTGCTCTTTACACTGTATAAATGAACAACTTAGTTCAGATTTTCATCATATTTCGAGCAAAACCCCCACAATGTAGCGGCGTGCCTCAAAAAGACCAGTGCAAACTGAGTGAAAACGGGCAGTTTTCAGTTCTATCCGCACCTCCGTTGAAATCCAGCTCCGTTCAGACCGGCCAGCTGCAGCAGGCCTGACCTGGCAACACCAACCGATTATGAATCACAGACGATGACCAAGCACACTTCAATTTTCCAGCGGGTGTGTTTCTCGGTGATGTCATCCTATAACAGACTAAAAGAAAATTAAACTCTCAGGTGGGATCAGTGGGTTTGTGTCACTGGCTGCTTGTTTATCGATGGTAAAAAGTTATTTTACACTGTAAACAACAAACAAGAGAACGACAAAAATCACAACATGTTTCATGTTCCAGCACCTCCCTGGACCGCTTTCATTCTCTAGACCGTACCAACTTGAATCGACTGTAGAAGATCCGTGTCATGTTGTAGTCTTCTCCACCCCCATTTTTTACATTATAACTTCTTGAGGGTTCGGGGGAGGGGCAGACTGAAATGTTTGTTTTGTACCGCGTCACGCTAAAAAAAACAAAACAGACACTGTTGACAGTCATCTGGACGTCCCGCAACGGACACGGAGCGTTCTGCAGAAGACCAATAATAATATTACACGGGGCAGCGAAAAGCAAGTTCGCGCGAAAGAGGCCGAAATCGCACGGCTGTAAAGAGCAGAGGGAGCTGCTGTCTCTTCCTGCAGCGGAGGTGTTAGTTCCAGTAAGTCTATATGGATGTAACATGTACATGATGATCCACGGCTCGTCCTTCTATAACAGGCTCTTAGCGGGGGAGTGTGATAGCAGATGGCTGTCCTCTAACTGTGCTACGGGCTGCTATGAATCAGCACATGAATGCCTCCTTGTTCAGCCAGAGACATTTTTCTCATAAAAAACCCCGAGCCGTGTTTGCTTTTGCCAGCCCCTCCACAAGCTGAGAAATCTTAGCACTCTGGTCAGGAGCTGGCTGTGTTTGCCACCAGGATTTGATAAATAAGTTGTGATTCTGTTTAACTGCCGGTATGAAAGGCTGCGCTCTGTGCCTCCCTCTCTCGTTAAAGGGTTTATTCTCTAATCATGCCTTCACACAGCTGATTGATTACGTGCTTAAAATGGTTCACATGCTATTTCGGTTGTAGATATTCCCATTTGTTTTTCCTTTTTTTTTTTTTTTTTTTTGCACGTCGAGAGCTGCTACACTTCTGACGCTGAGCTTTGTTGACGAGAGGATTTTGCTTTGTGTTTTTTTTTTTTTTTTTTTTTCGCAAAAGTAAA
>OMNV01004907.1:1844-39986 GCA_900303265.1 Brotula barbata | reverse complement strand
TGGCAGATCACATTTCTTCTTCTAAAAAAAAAAAAAAAAAAAGAAAAAAAAAAAAAAAAAAAAAAAAAAAAACAAGGTCAGAATAGATTTCGCCTGAACTTGAAAGTTCCCCCTCCTCTTAGCCTGCCAAGCACTTCAATTTACCGTCTCATTATTCAAAATGAAAATGGAAAATTGGAGCCTGAAGCATTTGTATTTGAACAAAGAGAGGGAAGCAGATTATGAATGTTCAAAATGTAATTTCTATTACACTTCCATTATTCTTCTATTAATCACAGATTCATTCTCTGTGCTCTTCAAGTAAAACACGCTCATACAGTATTCATGTGCATACGGGGGAAAAAGAAATTGGCAAGGCTATTTAAAATGTTTAATTTATGGAGAAAGACAGTAAAGTATATGTTTTAATCAGAGCGTGTGAAGTCATATTTGCTATTGTGCAAATATAAGCGCTTGTGGCGGCAGCAGAAAGCCTTTGTGGCGGCGGCGGCCTGATCCCGGTTTCCCTCTTATTTTAATCACAGCATTTGTGAAGAGGGATCTGCAATCTTTTTGTTCTTCCTGCCTTTTATTCAAAGGCTAATATTCGCAAAGAGAGATGAGATTTAATGCATACTGATTACTCCGGAGACCGTCTATTCAACTCTGCTAGAAAATGTCAATTAAAGAGTTTTAAGCCTCCATAAACTGCACCTTAAACAGCTGATCAACACCACACACGCCCGACTCCTGGATTTGCGCTGGGTTTTGTTTAAATGGAGCAAATTCATCTCTGGAGAGTAACCTTGTAATCCCCCCTTTTAAATCTCTAAGCAGTTGAATGAGTGCGTTATTCATACGGAATCATTTTTACTCACACGCAGCGCAGCGCCGTGATCCACAAAACACACGCTGATCGAACACGGCCGTACGGTTTCTAATGTATGTGGAGGTCACCGGGGGGAAGCGTGTGAGCTTGGATATAAACACAATGAGTGTGTGTGTGTCGATAGAACGCTATCATCACAACACAACCGCCCCCCAACGGAGCTGATAGATATTACATATATTTATGTATGTATGGATCATAAGCACTGAGGCGTGACCGCGTGACGCCATTTTCACCCGTGTGCAACGAGCCTTCGCCGCTGACCTCGCTTTTAAACGCACATTAAAAGCGACGCGCGTCCGACGACAACATCGTCCCTCGCGAGCGTTCGTACCGTCGCAGGGCGATCGGCTCAAGCTCTCCTCGTTACCGGCCGGTCGTTAGCGTGATTAAGAGCGCCGTCGACCCCGCGGGGCCCGGCCTCGGCCCGCCGCGAACGCGGAGTCGCGCGTCAGAGAAGGCCTGTTGCGGTTTGCAAAGCGAAGAACGCCAAAGCCCGCGAGCGTCACGCAACAATAACACGGCACGGTTATTTGTCGGGCTCGTTTCTTGATCCCGACCGAATGAAGTGAGCGGGGAAAAAAACCATGAAGCTCAGAGTATCCAGCAGGAGAAGGAGATGTTTAAGACACTGATTCACCTTGGGTTCAGAGCCACGGTGTCTAATTATAGCCATGGGAATCTAGTCAAGGCCGTGGTATTTCAGGGCTGGAGAGAGACAACATTCAGCGATAACTATGCTCTGCTCTACATGAATCATATTCCCTATGTGGTTTGGCAGCCATTAAAACGGAATGAATGCCCTTTCCCAGTCAGAAGCCATGGGCTACTGTACCTCCATTGTGCTAAAAAGGTTAACATTTGTTTCTGCCATTCCTGAGTGATCAACACAGGCTGTTTTCACACAAAAATAGTCTAAACCGGAACCGCTCGCGGTAATTACGCCGAGCCCGCGAGTTTGTCTCGGTGTTTATTTCAGGTGGAAATAATGCGATACGAGCAATCGGAGCATTAGTCATAGACGGGGCAGTGCACTTCAATCCCGGCGATACTTGGCACCCCATGAAAGTGTTGCCTATGCATATATCAGCTCCATCAAAGTGGAGGGAGCGGTGGGGGATGGTGTCTTTGTGAGAGAGGGGGGAGGGTCGCTCTGTGAAGCACACAACCTCATTATTCAGTCTATAGAACAGCACATCCACTCCATTGTTCTTCAAATCAGCCCAAACTCACTGGGCTCATCCCCGAGCCCTCGGAACGGAACGGGGCCGCCGTGGGTTTGAAGGAGGGATCCTCCGACGTCGCCGCAGTGATCAGTCAAGAGCGCCGTTATTGCTTTTTTTCCTTTTTTTTTTCCCTTTTTTTAATGCACCTCATTGTCAAGCACGCCGATATGATTCCTCCTCAGAGTCGTTATTAGCAATTCAAAATGATACAAGATAGATACGGCGAGACAGATAACGCGGCAAAATGTTTCGGAACAAAGCGCTCCGCTCATTCCCCGCGGCAGCGCTGAGAGCTCGTTTGAAGATGATAGCGAGGGAAATGTCGCTAGCGTTGTCAGGAAAAGGCCCGGCTGACGCGGCGAATCCTGCCCGGAAACCGAGAACCGATTTCACCGCGGATGGACGGACGGACGCCGGATGTTGCGCCACGGCACGTCTGCCCGGTCAGCGCGCGCGTGGGGCAAATAATGGCAACACAAAAAAAAGGGCCTGCCCTCGTCGCTCCTCTCGCCGGCGTTTCATGTAAATATGCTCTAACTATTCTTCCACAGCTCCATCAATCATAGCGGAGATGACAAGGGCCCTTTGTTCCGCACAAAGAGCGTAAACACAGCTGGAGCTTGCCAGAGGAACCTTTCCCTCCCCTATCTTGCCACTACACCTGTCGGACACACTGCATCAAAACCTCATTTAGGGCCCCGATTATCCTAATGACACCGATGTCTTTCCTCACTCCGGCCATTATCGGTCCAATCCACCCTCCCCTAATTAAAGACACACAGTCAACACATGGTCAAGCATGAGAAGGAATGGTCCACACACACACACACACACACACACACACACATACATACACATACACACACGGGGGACTCCATTCTTCGCCATTCATCATCCTGTTAATTTTGTCATCAGCGATTTGCCTCATTTTGGGAACGACTTTACATCCAGACCGTCGTATCGGCGCCGCACCTTTTATGTTGCGCTCACGGTAATGTAATAATTAATTAGCGGTGATTTTAGGGGCCTTTATGTGGCTGTTTTTCTTCTGTCAGATGTATTAGTTATACCCACTCGGAGCCGCCGTAGCCTTTTTATGGGGAGTAATCGTGTAATTTATTAAATTCTGGCAATGCTCAGGAAACATTTTTTTACTAACTGGCTCTGAAACTGAAACCCCGTTCATCAGGTCCGCCTCTACGCTCGACCGGGTCTTCGCTTTTTGGCAAAATATTTGGCGAACGACTCGATAGGAAAGTACACAGATAGTTGATGCGTCTTGGCGACGGCAGCTGCTTTACTGCGATGACAAACACGAGTGCAGGGGGAAGTGTGTGAACCCCCGAATCAGTCGTGTGATCGCCTACAGTCTGGGTCGTCAAATATCGGCCTGTGGACCAAACCTGGCCGTTGAACAAAATCTGAAATGTTCTTATGTAAGGTTTGTAATTTGGTTCTTTCCTTTCGCGAGTCACAATCAGACACACACACAGGGCAAGGACACACAAAAAATTGTTCTCAGTGTCCTCCTCAGCGTGCAGCCCTGCTGTCTTTGTGACACAAACCTAAAGAAGTTCCTGTCTGATTGGTGCATCGGCTGCAGGTGTGGCAATTAGACACAGCTGTATGCGATTGCCACTTACGCTCTAGCACCGTGTGTCACCATGTCCCAAACACACACACACACACACACACACAAGGAAAATAAATAAATAAAAGAGCAAAATTTCAATAATTACACAAATCAACTTGTGTTTGCATTGTGACATCATATACAGTCTGCAGACCAATAAACTGAATTTCATGTGAAAAAAACTAGCAAAACTGTAGCATTTCCAATCAAATATGGGCGATAAATAACAAAAATGAATATTGAGCTAAATGCTGGTTGAATAGCGTGCAGGCTTTAAGGTTTATCTGGTCAGGTCGCCCATGATGATGAGAGGTGAAGCTCTGAGCTACCTGATCCGGCTGACCTTGCAGGGATAACGTCTGTTTGCTGATATGGAGAGTATGAAAGCAGAGAAAATTCAATTTAGTTTCATCTGAGTCGTTTCAAGTGTTGTTGGTCTGATGGGACATCGGACAGAGGTCGACACACGCGGCCGTTATTTTCACCCTCTGCTTGGTCACTGAATTGTTTGTGAGGATTATTTAAAAACTATGAACTTTGGCGTTGGAGGAGAAGGAGAAGGAGTCGCTCTTTGCGTTGGCTCTCCCAAGTGTTTTCCTTCGTGTTCAGGTGTGTTGGGGAGTTTTTCTTCGTCTTCCTCGAGAGTTTTGGGAAATGTTGAGGTATTATTTGTGATATTGAGCTATTCAAATAACCTTGACTTGACTTTGCTGATTTTCTGGAAAAGATGTGGCACAAGGGAAGAACTTCAGGTTTCAATTCAGGTGAGGCTCCAGATCCAGCAGCCGATCCAAGAAGTTAAGGATCGACTTCTAAACATCCCGAAAAAGAACGCATTTTTTGATATTTTTGTAATCCAGCTACGAAGAAGAAACTGAAAATTCTAATTGGAGTCACACCTGATGTAAAAAATCACCTGAGGCAAAACTATACCTGGATTATGGGAGATGAAATACAAAATCAATCACGAGCCGACAGATTAATGAAAGTTAAAAAGTTATGAGCACATTAGTATTTCAGTGCAAAGCCGTGGTACTTTCCTTGAATGAGGTACAGGTATAATTGAGTCAGCGTGGACCCAGAATGAGCAGCGATAAGCTGAAAAAAACCCCTTTAGGATCTCCACAACTAAGCTGCACTTCTTGAAGGTTGTTTCAAAGATTCCATTCAATCCAAGAAAAGCAGCGGCTCAGACGGTGAACGGAAAGAATCCGGTTTTCAAAAAAGGGAAAGAAAAAAAAACTGCAATGAGAGATGAAGACAAGACTGCAAAACCTTTGAAGTTTGTATCATAACTGAGCAATACCTGTCGATACCGAGTCAAGGTCTCAACAAACCACTTGCACAACCCAATACACGCAGAAAAAGAAAACACACACACTCTCTGCTCTCCTGGACCATGTTCTCATTCTCTTCAATTTTACCTTAAGGCCTCTGGACTTACCTCAACAAGACCCCATCAAACTCTGCTGCTTCTGTTTACAAATTCTGTTCAAAGAAAAAAAGAGAAATCAAATCCTCCAAAGAGGAATAGTACATGTTTTTTTTTTTCTCTCTCTCTTTTTTTTTGGATTATGTGAGACGTGGCAGGAACAAAACATACCCAGAGAGTCGGTAATGTACACCTCATTGCGCGTTCTGAATTATTTACCCTCGGCGAGCCGCTGTGAAGGAGTGTGTGAGCGCTCGTCCCTCCTCGTGGCGGCGGTGAAACAGTACTCCCAACGTTGGTTTTCACAGCTTTTTAATGCTCTGCTGCTTCGCCCTTTAATTTCACCTCTGTGTGAGTCTGCCTCAGTACTCACATGAAATACAGAGCTTGACCTGCGACAACCAGCCATGATTTTTCAAAAGACAAAGTTTGCACACCAAATGTGGATTTCAGTGGATTTCTTTAAGCTTTTTCACTTCATGTGGACTGTCTCTGACGTGTGTTTAGGTGGTTGCATGTCAACACAAGGTTTTTGGAATATTTGGAAGAAGTTATTTACGCAACAGTTGTATTATAAATAGTAAACGTATACTCACATCGAAGAGTGATATTTGTTCTAACTTGTTCAAAACTCGTCTCAAAATTTGCTTGTTGGGGTGTTGTTTACATGTTTACATTCATAACATACACAAATATGTGTAAAATTAAGGAAAATAAATCCATATTTAGGCAAAAATACATGACAATGACAATCATCGTCTGTTATAAACCAACACATGTTTGAGTAAATCAAATTAAAAGCATATAATCCAGGTGTGTTACTCCAGTGTCAATACCAGCTCACTGTATGCAGATTTCAATGGGATTATGTCATCTGGATTAACCAGATTAGGGCCGGGTCTGGTCTCAGATTTCCAGATTCGATACGATGTTGATTCACAAGGTCCTGAGTCGATTTGATTTGAGATTCTTTTTGGATCTGAGGTGTTTGCAGTAGCGTTTCAGGGTGATGTTGCTTTAAATGCCATCGGAGATTTAGACTATTTCCGCAATATTTCACCTCCAGTTTGCTTGATCTGCGTATGTCTTCCTTTTGACCCAACTGTAGGCAGTTTTTTACATCAGGTGTGACTAAAATTAGAATTTTAAGTTTCTTCTTCACAGCTGGATTACAATAATATCAAAAAAACGTTGTGTTTCGGAATGTCTAGAAGGTCAACTGAAGGATTACAGCTGCTTTTCCATTGGAAATGTGAGATACTGTATAATATATCGTGCCATCAAACTAATAAATCACAAGACACAAGGTTGTACCGGACAAAAGCAATAAAGGTTGAACTCAACTACAGAACCCATCAGATAAATGTAGCGTGCTAACAGGTGAAGTATTCCGCTCTCACACACAGGTAGCACAAATCCACTTTGGGACATTCTGGCCCGGTATTTTACAAAATAAAATGCGGCCTTTTGGACATCTATGGTAAGATTTGATATTCCAAAAAGTGTGATTACATGCGTGTTGATTGTTTGTTTGATTGAACACGCCTGAGCCACCGCTCGTAAATAAGTTACAGCCCCTACGAGTGCCAGAATTCATCCCAATGCATTGACCCGCTGTATAAACAACATCTAACAAGCTCTGAATCAAACATCCTGCATACCTTCCCGTTTTTATGTCTGCTTGTCCTCACTGTAATGAAGTGCAACCTTGGAACCTGTACATAAAATCCTCTCCGTGTCCCTTTATTGCCCACAGAGAGTTGAGAGCATCGAGGTACGGCTTCGAGAAACAACCTTGTTTTCTGCTGGGAGTTTTCCTGAGGCTGGGTGGAAAGGGAGGGGTTCAGCTGAGGAGACGCCAGGTCTGCAAGCAATTTTCATCAACCCTTACTGTTTTACCAGAACTTGTTTGTCCACTTGGTCAAATAAACTGTGTGAAGGAAAACAGAGATGAGTTGTTTGCTTTGGAAGAGCGCTTGCGGTAACATATGGCGGAATTTCATCACGTCGTTTGTCTGATCTAACTGTAGCACGTTCCGATCGTAGGTTAAGTCCACGCCTGTTTGTTAAAGTGTGCGAGAAATACAGCAGAAGCTACTTGGGTAAGATTGATCCTTATTGGAGTCAGGCCCGGCCCTGAAATAATGAAGATGCTGGCTGATGGAATCCTGAACCGCGAGGCCTGTGTTGGGATACCATCACTCTTCTAATGGCTGCCGCAGCCTGTTTGCACAGATAACATATGGTGCGTGAGACAAGCAATGCCATATGGACCCATATGGTGGCCGTTCAGGACACGACGATTACTGCCAAATGCGGGGTCACTTTTCGCCGTGTTGGCTTCTGAAGGAGAGACCGACGTCGACGTGTGATTGCTGGCAGCGGAAAGCAAAGAAGATTGACTTAGGATGATCGAATAACGACGGGCGGGACGCGCGGAGGAGACCGACGCCGTACAGTAGGGAAGGTTAGCGCGCGAGCTGCTCCGAGCGAGGCGCATAAACAATCACGGCAACTTCTCCAAATACTTTGCATATGCAATCAAGCACAAAATAGTGATAGGGACTGATCCCAAAATTCAATCAACTCCTGGACCCAAACACAACCAAATAAATACAGTCTTGATTGCTCATCATCTAGAAGTTGGAACCAATTGGCCCCTGGCAGAGTCAAGTGTACAATTTTCTCTCTCAAGCTATGTAATTGTGGGCCGCACAAATCACCTTTCCACGAATGAACAGTTCTTGGAGAGATGGAGAAAATAACACAATTTCTAACCTGTCCGGTAATCGCTGCTTTGCATATAGAGGAGGAACGGGCCGCATAAGCTTTTGGTTATGATGCGGCCGTTTAATGACTGTACACCGAACGCTGGACGTGCCGAGAACCTCTAGGGTCTGACACGGTCAAAAACTTCCTTAAATATGTGTCTTTGCAATGTGGGTATGGGAGGATGAAGATACACTTTGACTTGTTTATTTTTCAGTATTCTCTCTCTCTCTCTCTCTCTCTCTCTCGCTCTGTCTCGCTCTTTCCATTCCGTGATGTTGGCAGCGCTTCAGGCTTGAAACCCAATTTCTCAGCCATTGAATAGACAGCAATTGCACACAGCTAACTCAATTGTGAAGACAGTGCAGCAAAGGTTCTTGAATAGATTGAGGCCTCGACTTTAATACGGCATCTCTCATGTCCCGCACACAAACACAACACAAAACTATTCCATTCCACCCAAAGCACTTAGAATACAGCAAACCGTAATTATTAGAGTCCGACAAATAAATGGCTCCAGTACGTTTAAGCAGCTGAACGACTTTTTTTTTTTTTTCTTTTTTTTTCCTTTTTTTACTTATTGCCGCACACGTGAAACTGCACGTCGGTTGACGGGATTTAATTATTAAATCCATATCGGTTTATTTATTTTGGACTGCACAAATCCTTTCGACTGTAGCATTAGGTTAGTGAAACCTTTCCTAAAGGGCACACGTTGTGGTTTCCTTCGTTTTGTACTAGTGTGTGTGTGTGTATTGAATGTTTTCAAAATAAGAATACAAATAAGAATACTTGAATTTGACGTTTGGAGACATGCACCTGGAAAGTAAAACCCTTGGATCCCAGACTGCCCTGAAAGCTTTGTTTGTTTGTTTGTTTGTTTGTTTTAGTCACGTTTCCTTTCTGACATGTAGAATGTTTGCTAAGCAGTTGACAATAATTCAGCATAAAATTGACTTGAGACAAGAGGGTGACTATCTTTTGGTACGTTAAAGCTTCGCAAAGATTTCAAAGTAAAATAAAATAAGGACACAGAAGAGCTACTTTTGAATATGGAAGTCAGGACGGCTCCCTTTTATAAAAATATTTAGTATTTGAGTATTCGTATTTGAGGCTGAAGTCCTTATTTTTATTTCATTTTATGTATTTTTACCTTAACCTTTGCCATGTCTTTATGTTCATTTTTATTATGTGAAGCACACAGTGCTCTTAACGTCTTCCTGGAAAGCATTTTGAAAAAGTATAAGTAGAAAGTATGAATGGTGCTATATAAATAAAGTTACTATACAATACACACAAACTGTCAATGGAATGAACCGGTCTGTGTTTGAAATATGGAAAAGATACAAAAGTTGCAAAAATATACCTACGGCAACAGTTTTTGACGGTTTGAGAGAGCGTTTACCGGCGAACGCTGTTATTTTGGAAGTATTTGACTTTGAAATGGTTCTTCTGCTGTGAATGACGGTCAGAGTGGCAAAAAAGGCTTCAGCCAATATTGCTGACGACAGATTCCACACCGTGGAAGAAGAATTACAGCGTCCCTACAGCCGCCGAAGTCGCTGCCTGTACAGTATCCGGGCAGAGCTGTACAGGACGCATTAAAAACACATTTATTCTTCTGGGTTAAGGAAAAGATTGTCAAGAGAATAGAAATGTGCACGTCTGATTTAGTAGTGTGCTTTTTTTTTTTCCCCTTTAAGTTTATTAAAGCTGAGTGACACGCTGATATAACCTTCATCCCCCCCTGGAAAAAGGGAAAATATGTCTGACCGGCTTTGCCAAATCAAACGCTTGTTTTTTAAAAATGTATTTTCTGTCAGCAGTTTTTAGACAGTGGCAAGTTATTGGATGTGTCCGCTTTTTACGGCATCGTGAATAAAACGATCACCGAGGGACAATTTAGTCATAAAGGCGCACATAATGAATCGCAACGCTGAGAGTTTATGTCGTTTCCTGTAAATTTGCTTAACGATTTCTCCTTCTCCTTCTCCCTCTTCGATGACGACGCTTTGCGGAATTCGCCCGTCTGCAACGGAGGGGCGGAAAAAGAGCCACGTTGGATTATTTTCGTTTTCAAATAGAATTTATAAGCGACGGAGAAAACTCATAAGGAGCTAAAATAGAAGATGTCAGGCCGTAACTTCAACATGGCCTCTTGCCGTTTGGAGCTCGTTCCTCTCTGAACGCGTGGGCCGAGGAGCACCGGCAACATATCAAACTTAATTACCTTTCAGGTTACCTCATCAAGTCAGAGCTCCGATGAAGACAGATTGTTCCTGTTCTGCAGAACCTTTAAAGCCACAAACAGCACGTGGCTCTCTCTCTCTCTCTCTCTCTCTCTCCTCTCTCTCCCTCTCTCTCTCTGTGATGTCAGGAGGCTTTTTTTCCCCCCACTGATCTCTCTTCTCGCCTTATCGGTGGCTGTGCGCCACACTGAAGTGCATTTCATCTGAGGACCCATCTTAATATACAGATGAGACCTCTAAATCCTAAAGTAAAACAGCAGCACAAGGTTGCAATTTGGATTATAGCGGAGAAATAACAGCGTGTTTACCGTTTACTTTCGTAGTGATCATTCAGTTTTATGTCATAAACGCCAGTGGCTTTCCTGCTTTATCGAGTATTACTTTTGTTTTATGGAGCAATTTTCACATCCTGCCCTCGACGATAGCGGCTCCGCTCTCCGTGCACGCCGACAGAGCGGGCGCGCTGATGAACACGCCGCACGGAGGGGGTGATTATGGAGTGCTAAACTAATGATTGCCGATGAGAAGCTGTTCTCGCCGCGGAGCGAATTCATTTCTCTGTCACTGGGACTTAACGGCTCCTTTTAAGGAGGCGGAGTCTGGCCACCGGGGAGAGACGTCGCGTAAGAGCGCAGGTAACGTCCTCCGTTTGTCTGCCGTCGCTGTTTCTGCAGCACACACGCAAAAGTGGAGCACGACGCACCGAGCGGCGGCGTGAGTGCGCGGTTCTGATCTCAGATCCATCATGGGTACCTTTATGGGAATTTATTGAAGGTGTCAGGTTAAAGTGGGAGACTGAAGGGACTATTAGGCACGGCACAAGTGAGCGATCATCGCAGAATCCTCCTCACTTTCCCGCCGTCCCACACGTTTGTCACCATAACTGCAGGTTGTGCACGAGGCCGACCACGCCGCGGTCTCCACGAAGCGCTCGGCGAGGGACCCGCCTCTGCACGCGTCCGTGTAACCTTCTGTTTGTTGTCTTTCATAATTAATGCAGAAGGGAAGTATGGGCTGACGTTACGACGAAGACGCTAATCTACCGTGGCTGATGTTGGGCTCCTAAACGGCAACGCCTCGGCGTTTTACTGCATACGGCGCTAGGTAAACATTTATCAATGATTTAGGAGGGCAGGGTGAGTCGGTAAAGCAGTGCAGCTGCATCGGGACGCTCCCAGCTGTTCCACGGACACGTTCCCACCTCAGGGCCGAGAAAAGCAGGAAAACAAAACAAGAAAAACAAAGAACGCGAGAGCAGAATGCTAAAAGAGAATCAGTTCAGAAAAACTCTTTTTTAAGGGGAGGGATTCAGATGTTTTTAAATTCAGGATGGTTTGTAGGATTTTAAGATTAAAGGCAGAATTCTAATTTTTTTTTTCCTCAGTAATTGACTTTTTGGAAATTTTGACTTTTTCCTTTTTTGACTTTTCTTTCTGTGTTTTCTTTCTCCTAATTAAAGTTGAGTATGGACCTTTTTCTCAAAATTCTGACTTTTTCCTCTGAATTCTTACTATATTATTTTTGACTTTTCTTTCTGTGTTCTCTTTCTCAGAATTCTGAAATTAAAATTGAGTTTGGATCTGAAATTAAAATTGAGTTTGGATCTTTTTCTCAGAATTCTGACTTTTTTCTCAGAATTCTGACTTTTTTTTACATTTCTGACTTTTTCTGCAGAATTCTGACTTTTTAAGTTTCAGACTTTTTCCTCCAAATTCCTTCTACCATTCTCTTGTTTTTCCTTATTTTTTTTCCCAATGGGCCCCTACCCTCTTCCCCCCACCTCAGCCCTCTTCTTCACAAATAACCCTAAATGAACATCCCATAATAGCCCACTCTGTTTTATACAGGGCAAAGCTCTCGCTGTGAGTCATCTGGAACACGGTCTCCTCTACCTCCAAATATACCTGTATGCTTTCATAATGACAAAGCCCTGAATGTTAAACAGCAACTGTGAACTTATTCTAGGTGATAATGATAAAGAGCAAGTTGATAATTATGCTGATGCCATCACTATAGGCCTCCAACTTCTACATTTAGCTCAACGACTACTGCACTTTGCCTCTGTGCCCACGAGGAATTGCTCACAAAAGGTTTTGTCCTCATTTTAACTGCTGGAAGCCACATGGAAAGGTCTGGTAACACTCTGATGGAGAGACAATAGAGTTCGGTCTCACACTGTAATAATTGGGTCTGACTGCTCAGCATTTAAGAGAGAAATGCCTGTTGGGAAATGGACGTAGCGGGCTGCCATTATAGAAACCCAGACCGTCATTCACCTCTAAAACACAAAGTAAAAAACAGTGTTGAGAAGAAAGGACTGTTTGCAGCATAATGTATCTGAGATCATAGTTAATTGAGTCTACAGGCCTAATTAATAATTACTGCATTAGTGTCAAATGTGTTTTACCATTCCGAGCTTTATTTGAGCTCCACCGCGGCGACTACGGCTTTATTTAAAAGGTTTTCAGTATCTGTCTGCGCTATAACGCCGCACTATAATTATCATCGATGTCAAATGTTCAGACGTTGAAATAAATGGGGGCTCGTGCAAAGAAAACCTTACATTAAACGGCTGAGGTTGAGTTAATTCACGTCGTTTTCCTGCATCCAGATATAATATCCAGTATGCACGTGTTACATTATTAATTTGACTTTGCATGCATGCACTTTATTGAAATCAGAGCGCGTACAAGACCGTGTTTACATGAACCTCTATTTATATTCCACTCGCAGGCTTTTAATAGTTAATAACTACACTTTCCCGTCCAAAAACCTGCTTGTTCTTTTGGATGTATTTTTATGATTCACACGCGTACGTTTGGAGAAACCGGCCGTTGTAGTTTTGGCAGGAAAATTTAGGATGATATATTCACATAAAAAGTCAAAAGTTCCATTTCATCGGTGTGTTTGCTTTCAGAGACGCTCCTGCTGCTCCTCACTCGATGAAACGGATCGTTCTTCTGTTTCGCTCACAGCTCCTTGTCATATTTCCTTTTTAGCTCATGACCTGAGCTCTCATTTCGGCTTCGGGATCTTTATTAAAGAAACTTCAATGAGCGTCACTCTGCGTCTGATTCACAGCATTCATCTGTGTCAACAACATTTTTTAGTTCTTTTTTTTCTAATTGTACATTCATATTTTTGTCATACTTTGGACTAAACCCAGAGAGGTTTTGTCTATTTGTCAGATGTTTGTAGTCCTTTTCTATGGGCTCCTATCTTTCATTTAAATGTATCAGCATTCCCGCCTTGCACTCTGAACTCACGGTTGTGGTGGATTTGTTTATGATGTATTAACTCCACGGATCTCCTATTTATTCCGCCTGCGCTCCTGATTGAGATGTGAAACGTTCTGTAAGCCCGAGGGTTTGTGAGTAGAAACATTTGGTGTTTAGAACAACACATGCTACAAAAAAAAAACAACTTTCAGGCAGCAATTTCTCAAATTGTGTAGTCGGTGGAATCACAGGGAGTTTTTGACTTCCTGCTCACCTTTTCTACCTGCCGCACCCCAGTTCTGCGTAGATCTATAACTCCTCCCACCTGACAGCCTGAGACATGATTGACAGTTGAGGCAGTGAGTCTCCTTGTGGTAAACTGTAGTAATGGTGGTAAAATTAAATTTCATCAGATTTCACGCGAGAGTCAATTCCCATCATGGTGTGGTGCAGATTTGTTGCATAAAATTTGCAAAATGTCACTCTATGACATCATCCTACCATATAAAATTAGATATCATAATTTGTAGCCATAAATGAACAGCAGATTATAACAAAGTAAGAATAGCAAGAATATTAAAGAAGACCATGACTGTATGATTACATGTGGGTTATTTTATGGGCCCCTGGGTGTAGAGAGGTTCACCGTGTTATGATGGCTTCCCCTGTCTTCATGGTCAAACACATGTTTGATAATCTAATCAGGTGCTTTCTATATGAGCCCTTTGTACTCCCTATCCATTATTCATGCCGTCCATACTGTACTGCATACGCCGTGAGACGTCCGTCTACACTCATTACACTGAGACGCTCCTCTCTTCTCGCATCGTGAAGAGGCAACAGATGCTCAGATCTCAAAACAGTTGAACAAGATGCGATACATTATTTATGAGTATTGATCACTTTTTATCAAATCGATGAGATGGCCGGACAAAAATAGCTGCTTGCATGAAAGTCACGCGCGGCTCAGGTCCCATTCCGTTTGAAGTTTTTCAGCCATTCAAGAAAACATAAGTAGATCAAAGAAGGAGCAGAGCTGCTCAGATAGAGGGGGGAGGTACGCGGGGATGAATGGAAGAATTCTTCCAAAAGGGCACGGCTCTAGTCCGTATCACGGCACCAGAGAGGGTCTGGAGGTTTTATCTGGCTCTCCCTCTCTGGTATGAGTGTAGTCGTTTTCATCAAATGGCTGTGACCCAAATTTTCAAAATTTGAACCAGCAACCCTCTCGGCACAGACTTATTTCTACATAGCCAGGACTTGCAGTGTATATTGGGTGAAAGGTTATGATAGGGGGCCTGTGGCTGGAGGGGAGGTATGGGATTAAGGGGCCCTAAGAAATATTCCCTTAAGGAAACCAGAAATCCTCTTTAGGTATGGATTCATCTCATGATTTGGGGTTATGGCAAAGGAGGGAGACCCTCGGTGTGAAATACAGAAGATAAGCATTCCTGCAAGTGGATCGTCGCATTGTTTTTGCACATTATAGGATTTCAAAGTAAAGCCCTCAGTTCAAATAAATAAAAAAAATGTGAAAATCATTAAATCATCCCATTTTTAAAGATGTGCTTCGGACCGTAAAATTATGGAAATCTACCCAAACCAAAAACATGCCCTGCAATCAACAAACTGTAAGATCTCAATTTCACAGAAGAACAACGTTCATATCTAACGTTTAGTTTATCTTAAATGTCAGGTGATAATGGATCCATTTCTCTTGGTTTGCAGATTTCATTACAGCTTCGTCAAGGTAAGATGTAACAGGCTACACGTACAAATAAAAACGAATATATCTAATATCTGTATAATTCTGTCAGTCTGTACCTTTAACCGTGTTTTATTTGGCTGTTTTCTTTAGAGCGGCACCGCTGCACACTTCCTGTATTTATATCCCATCCTTTTATTTTTCCTAATATAATCAAGCACCTATTTTTGTAAGGCACAGTAATAATTTATTTCTTCCTCTAATAGCCTATATATCATTGGCAGGGCATATATTTCATTTTCCTGAAGCATGAAGGCGAATAGGAATCTTAATGATTTGCCCTTGCTAGCATAATTTTAATTATGGATTTTCCTCTACATGATCGATTTGGAGAAAGCCATAGTAATACAAGTTGTACATTCTAGTGTATTAAATATTTGATATCCATTAAATTTTTATGATTAATGCCCTGGAAAGAATCAGTTTCTCTAAGCTCCTTGGTTTTATTGCAGACTAAATTAGGGGTTTTACTCCCTGAGCAAGAGATATAGCCATATATTGCAATAGAGCTTTGCCTGTCATGAGAAATGGAGCAATTTGATATTGATTATAAGGGCATTTTAAATTGGGAGAAACAGTTCTCAGGAAGATTTTAGAGATGCTACATGTTTCATATGGTAGACTATTAGATTTCATAATATTATTTAGTGCAACCGCTCTTTTATTCCTGTGTTGATTTATATTTTCATTGGACTATTATAGCCTTATATTAGCTTTCTCCATCCAGCCTGGGCTTTGTCACCGCCTGCAACATATTGTAAGCATATAAGATGATTGTACCTATAACACAAGATGGTACAAATGTGTTCTTTATCCAGTCTGCCATATTGAATACATCTAAAACAAATACCAAATAATAGCGTTTGAATTTTTCAGATGGAGGATCATATACCACACGAATAAAACCAGCGTAGCGTCTCCGTTTCCCTGATGCTCCTTATGGGTCTAGCTTTGATTTTTTATTATTATTCACTACGTGTACATATATGTGACAAAAGTTGGAGCATCCCAGGCGAGATAATGATGTAATAAAACAAGCTAGAATCACCCGAGCCTCTAGAACCGTATATCATCCCCCGAACAGGTACAGTGCAACATACAGCCTAATCTTGAACCAAGTATCCTGATTGTGTATCAGATCAGAGCGGACCGCAGCGCCTTGCTATCTCTGAACATGGAGGTGTTGAAGGGCAACGCTGTGCACGGCGAGATACGGGGGGAAGCAACGACAGGAGAATAATGAGCCACCAAACCCCATAGCCGGAGTTTGTAAATCCTAATGACTCTGGATCTGGTTCAAAGGAGGAAGACCCACTTGAAGCCCAGCATTCATTTCCTCACAGAATGGTGTGAATCTCATCTTCGGAAAGAGCAATAGGCAGCATGCTCATCTTCACAGCCAATCAAAATGCGCAGGAAAGACCTATGGCAGAGTAAATTACAGTACTCGCAGCGGAGGAGTATCAGGAGCGATCCACTTTGAGTATTGTGTGGGTACTCCACATTCAGAGGTCTACAGTGAGAGTCAGAGTCTTCTGTGTGCCCGACGCAATGAGTGAGTGGTTCCTGGTTCATTTTGGGAACGCCACGGAGTTCTCAGGGTTGTTGATGGTGGCTCGGGCTGCAGCCTCGACGTGTTAAAAAGGTTTACCCCTCTCAGCGCCCGCCTTCCGTATACCGTATCCCACAGTGGTCCTCCTTTTATCAGCAAATCACAGAGAAAAAAAAGTCCTCCACAATACCCACAGCAGCAAGGTGTTTCTTGAGGGGACTAATTGTCACTTCATCTTTAGCTGTCGGTATCTCTGACAAAATATTTATCTCACCGAGGCACAGGCAGCATTGTGGGCCGGGTAGACATAAATTGCATTTTTATGTTGTTTTATTGAAAGGGGTGGGTAGGGACTAAAACACTATTTCAGAAAATCTTACTCTGCTACATTTACTGCTTACTTGGGATTTCTCTCCAGTTCCCCCCTCTTAATATTGCTCCCTCATGACATCCACCATGCAACATTCTCCTATCTGCAAGTTCATTATCATCAATAAGTCAAGTATATTCTATCTTTCATCATCATATCATGCATTCCAACCACAGCACCTTTTTTTGCAATGTAAACCAATTTACTTCTCCCCTCTATTGCAGATAGTATTAAACAATGCCCTAAGAGTAGAGGCTGTCTGAATGGGAATGATTTATTACAAAGAGAGAAGTCTGTGCGTCTGTTTGCAGAGCTCTGCAGTGTAAAATAACCTCATTTATATTCTATATTGCTCAGGCTGCCTCACTTAATATTCCTGTCAGCACTCTTATACCATTCCTTCTGTTGGCTTCGCCTGCAATAAAGCCGCTGCCTTTGAGAAGTGTACAAACAATATTAAACATATTTCATCAGATTAGTGCGGTGCAATAGGAACACCTTTGATACAAAACAATGGGGTCAAGTGAGCGCCGAAGCTCGGTGTGTGTGACTCCGGGTTTGCATCATTGTGCTGCAGGATTGCTTAAAAAAAAAGAGACATGTGACAGGATGTCACTTTCCGTTGTGCCTCAAAGGATCTCTGAAATGTAAGAAATAAATGAGGTTGCATGTGTTATAATGATAAACATGGCGGTACTGTGGTTATTTAATCTTGTTGTTTATGATGTATTGAGATGATTTTTTTTCTTTCCATGTTGTCCGATTGATTTTCTATGTAGGAGAATAAAAGTTCCACCACCAATAGAAGATTAACACTAGACAGCTATCAGAGAGCTCAAACCATGTCGACACAATCACATCTTCAATTTGGAAGTATCAGAAATATTTAGCAGCTAAATTCACTGTAAAGTGGTCTTGTAGACATCTGGACTTTCTATCTTGGTGTGTGACGTCATTGTGGAGGAAGTTTTGTGCCTTTTTGGTGAAGATGTAGCTAAACTGTTTAGCTATATAGCTAAAACTACCATTTGAGCATTTGACCAAATGTCATATGTATATGATAGGCTATACATGTGCGACACTATTTTATCCTCGCAAAATTTACAACTTTATAATCGCATAGAATTTGGCTACGTGTTTTTTGGGGGTTTCTTTGTACCAATCGTGACCCTAACATGCCGTCGTACAAATCGGGAAGATCTGGATGTATATAAGAATGTAGTCTAATTTGCAACTGTCCATCATAGGACCATAGGATATTAAAGTTTTTTCACCCGTAGTTTTCAAGAAATGAGCAAACATGCTAAAACATAATCATGCTAAAACACGTTAAACACGTTAAACACGCTAAAACACGCTAAAACACGCTAAAAGGCCCAATCTTACAATGTAAGAAAAAAAAACAAAAAAAAACAGGCTTCTACCCTGATCTGCCTCTAAATCTAATCAATTCTTCCCTGACTGAACTCCGACCCATCAACAACATTTCATGTTCCCCTGCTGACAGCAGACACACACATTTCTACCTTCGTAACAGGAAGAGTTGAGTGAAAACTTGCCCTGTACTCGTACTGGTGATATTACCCCGAGTTTGTCAGACGGAGAGAAAAATGGTCGATTATTTGCACAGGTACAAGGTTGTAAAACGAGAGACAACTTGTTAATTATTATTAATTATTCTTTCACGCATATTATGACACCTTCATGCCACGTAACAGATCATATCCCAGCATGCATTTTATCCAATCTTCCACGGAGGTATATTAATTAAGCACTTTTGTGCTGTGCGCGTGTTTCCAGGATGCGTCATCTCTTCACACCAGCACGCTGAATAATCTGATGGGTTTTTCCTCCTTGTCATCATTCTTCTCCGTAATAAGCTAAGTCGAATTGGGCTAATTGCTCTTTATGAACTACACGGCTGCCATTGAATGCTTCCTCCCACAACATCATCTATCACTTCTGTACAAATGCAATAGATAATTATGACCACAGCTAACTGGCTTAACAATTGATTCACTATGGCAAAGAGGATGCCGAGTAAAAAGAAATATACATACAGAAATACAAAATAATTTACTTGTTTGAATGATTTAAGCGTTATTTTTCCATATATTTCTGTTAAACGGAGATCAGGCCAATAAATCATTTGATTGCCCGATTCAAGAGGAGGAATTATGACAGTATGATGGCCTGATTTAAGCAGGAAATAACCATTTTTTAGCCTGTCAAATTCACGTTTTTGATGTTTTTCAAACAAATGATGCACACATGCTTCTGGGGACCGTCTTCGAAATGTTTAAAAACACTCGATGGTGCCTCACTTGAAAATGAACGTCAAATTAAACCGGAATCATTTTGAAAGCGACAGTTGAAGACGGCTCGGGCGGTGACCTGCCTGCCAGGTGATGCGTCCTGAGTGTGGAGAGGCAGCTGTGCCACCGACAGCACAATGCCACACCTTTTGGCAACACAAGAGACTTTCATTCATCCGCACACTTCCTACAAGCCACTCAAGACGAGCAAAAAGAAGTATGCAGCCATTAAAAAGTGGTCAATTCTCAGGTCCTGTCCTCTTCACAATGTGTTCAAGAAGGCCAAACCGAGCGCATGATTTTTGTTCGGGCCTCTGCTAGAGATCTCTTATGGACCTCGGAGAATTATCTGAGGGAAACAAAGGTACAATACAGTAACCGGTTTGTTCCCTCTTCCCTCAGTCCTCCTCAGAGCGGTCTCACAGTTAGCATCATAATAAAGTCTTTTAATTGACGCAAATAAGGATATGAGGAGAAACCCAAGTGCCCGGGGGAAAGGTTTTGTGTTAGCCCGAAGCTGATGCAGTGAATGTGCTCTGTTAATCAGATGTGAACACATGGCTGATGAGTAGGGGCCCTCTGCTAATTGGCAATGTTTGTCTGCTGCTGGTTGTGTTGCGTCAAGGACTCTGTGGCTTCCCATTGCTATTCAGGGTACCCGCTTTGTGCTCCCAGTGGTGATGCCACACCATTAGGCAGAGGGACCCAGGACCCTTCCATTTCCTTAACAAGGGAGACTTTCTCTCGGTGCTGAGCTGAACTCAGCCTCCTTCACCCAGTGTCAAACGTCTCAGGAGCGAACCATTTCCAGAGCAGATGGGAGCGAGTGTCTGCAGTCAATATCGCAAAATGTTAGATGAACACAGAATTGGTTGAGCTATCAGAAAAGTTGACACTGACGTTCGAAAACGGTCTCTCATATTTAATGTTGGTTTTTCTTTTTTTTTTTTTTTTTAATGTGGCAACTTTTTTAACACTATACACACTCTATAGTTCATCTTTTTATAGAAAAGTAGACTTCATATACATATCAATAGGCTAAATAAAGGAGTTTAGAAATCTCATCAGTTTATGTGAGATGTTTTTATTTTTGAAATGATCTGATCTCTAAATAATAATTGCTGAAGCTCTACAAAGCAACCGGATTCACATTCAGACACTAAACTTGTTGAGAAATGGTGACTTCCATAAATAAAGGGAGAGAAGTGAACTCATTCAAATCTTTCATTCTTAAAGCTTTGAAAAAGGATCGCTCCACTCCACTGAACAGAGAGTCACCATTGTGCTGCCAAAGCCAAATAGGACTGCCTGCAGTGTTACAGCGGCACCAAACATCCTGGACTAAACACCATATTTCCATTGTACGATGGTACGAGTGGTTTATTGCCATAAGCTCAAGAAAAACATGAAATGGAAGATTTATTACACGTGTGATAATCTTGACAGCCGCAAATGAGTGCTAATTGTTGAGCAGAAAAATAAAAAGCGAAACCGCATGTGAAGCAGCAACGAAAACATGTAATTAAAAGAAAAATAGGAAAAGTAGGATTTTCACTTCGAAATTAAATTATAGGATAACATAAACGGAAGGTGAACGTTTCAAAATGTTTTCTCGATGCTAAATTAGCGCTTTGATGCTTTACTTTCAAAAACTTATCTGACTATCAAAAGGGAAGATTTGACCTTCTTGTATGATCTGTTGTCTTTATTTTGATCATCTTAAATTGGAAATGTCTCGTCCGGTATAAAGTTAGTATTATCTCTACCTCTACCTCTCTTATGTTATTTTATTTCATTTTATTCAGTTTAGATGTCAGTCAGTGCTGTTATTGCTGCGGCGAAACAATAAAGGATTATCTTATCTTATCTTACTTTATCTCATCTTAAAAC
Source organism: Brotula barbata (assembly GCA_900303265.1). Taxonomy (NCBI): domain Eukaryota; kingdom Metazoa; phylum Chordata; class Actinopteri; order Ophidiiformes; family Ophidiidae; genus Brotula; species Brotula barbata. Next base: position 18,699 of record OMNV01004907.1, on the reverse strand, counting down.
TTAACGATATTAGCCCACTCATTTCCCACTCGCTGATCGTGTTGTGACAAAAATCTTTGATGCCAAGCGCCCATGAGCTAGTCTCACTGTGTGAACTCTTCAGAGATTTGCTGCAAGTCCAAATCCTGTAACGTGAACTGAGTTAAAACTGATGACAGAAAACGAAAAGGGAAAAGGACACTTCGTCAGCTGGTGAGCGTGGACATTCTTGTCTTTCTCTTTCGTCTTTATTATACTACATCACTCGTTTCAGGCTGAGATGGTCTGGATGAGCAAATCCAGTCCTGGCCACGTTGTTGCATCACTTCCTTTATTTCTCTCACATGTGTTTTCATAACTAAACATAGGTTGGTAACCATTCCTACTGGAGAGAGACCTTGTAATTTGCGACCCCCTGTCACCCATCAATCATATAGTTTGAAAACCACGAAGCACGCAATTACAAGACAGAGAGTCATGCACTGTGAAGAGTACAACAACAACCTAAAACCACGCTGAGAGTCATATGGACGCGTCCCTACAGGTTTTCACCAAAACTAACAATTCATGGGGTTATTAAGAAAAGAAAAGAAACTTTGCCAAAATGAAGAGAGAGAATAGCAGAGGAGGTTGAAGAAAATGGTTTACAAAGGCCATAAATAAAATTAAAAACATTTCTATGTTGTCAATAAATCGTTCAAATAAAAAATGTTCCCGCATCCTCAACCAATCGGCCCGTGTGCTCTCACTGCCGCTGCTCCGATTCATTACTGAATATTTGTCTGTTAATGATGTTACTCAGACAGCCTTGGCTCTTTTATTGTGAAAGCTTTGAAAGCAATTTCCTCCTCATGCTTACAAATGAAGATCACGTCGTCCAATAACATAGTAATTACACATCAGAAATCTATTTGGAAGCGAATCATACAAAGCATTCTGTATTATTAAAAGCATCTCGGTCCAGCTTTTAAAAACACTTAATGAGACATTATGCAAATCGCTGGGCAGCATTAAAGCTCGACATGCACGAGGCATCAGGTACCAGTTCAACGCATCTGGTGATTTATGATAAAATAACATTTTTAAAAATATATATATATGTGGAGGAAACAAAGATCAATATGTTTTTCCTCCTCTTATTCCATTGTTGTTATTGTTGTTGATGATGATGATGATGGTGATGATGCTAATTCTAGCAACGCTTTTCTGTGGCTGCAATCTTTGCAAAACATTTGTGTGCTGTGATCTCAAGAATACCAAGGTCGTTCTCTTGAGATTTTGTGAAAATTACTCCATTATTTTGAGAGAACAACTTTTCTCATGATTGAAAATTGTTCCCTTGGGAAAACGGCAAAAGAAAATAATGATTGCACATCTTCTCACAACCTCTGTAGACCACGGATGAAAACATTTCAAGGTTAGTCTTGTGTGTTCTGTTTGTATACAGAATCTTGTCAATTAAATACTCTAATTAGAAAAGAGGAAATGACAACATTGACTAACTTTTGACTTTCATTAGTTAGAGTTGGGTCCCTCAGGAGATCCAACTGTCTGATCAAAGCAGCGTTTGCTGAAAAATGATCCAGTTGTAAATGTGTCTGCCACTACATGTAGCATCGCTAAGTGGAAGCTAGCTACAGTAGGTCAAATAACGTGTGTCAGAGTGAGAGAGGACATCCAGAATAAAGTAGGAATGATTTGATGGATTTAGTTTTACACAACTGCTTGCACGAAATGTGGACTGACATTTTATTTAAAGTAAAAAATATATAATGTATATATTAGAGGGCAACACTAGCTAGCTAGAAAGCAGCTAACGGTTTTTCCAAACAACTCAGACCCCTTACATATCTGAACTCCAACAACTGTCGAAGTCTGAGTTCCTATTGGGAAATTTAGGGTTGTTTCATCCAACACAACTTCAGTTTCGGGATTAGTTTCTTAAATCTCAGAATAAATGTGAAATGTGACAGAAACACGCCAAACATCTGGTTAAAAACAATAAAAACGGCGCATAATTTATTCTACAGTTCAGACTTTTATTTTTGTGTTTTCAAAATAAAAAATACTTTTATTTTGTTTATTCTAATTTTTTTATCTGATACCTTTACAACAGCGGTATTTTGTGTAACATATTGACATATTTTTGTTCCATCCCTGCACCAGGACATCATTAGCTTGTAGCTCAATCAACAGATCGCCTTCTGGTTGGTTCCGAGCTAGTTATAAACATGTTCACACCACAATCAGAACACTCCAAAGTTTGTATGACAGGAGACCAAGGCCACATCGTCAACACAGGTCTCAGTTCGGTCAAGGGTGAAATGCGACTCAGACTCGTTTGATGCACTGAATGTTATCTGCATCTGGTAGCTGTCGACACACCGCGGTCATTATAGGCATTAGGAATGCAACATTTCACATGACTATAAATTACCTGGGAGTACGGCTGAAGAAGGGACATTCTGTTACCGCCTGGATTAAGCACTAAACTTGGTTATTATCAGCTGATTGCACCCGCTTAAACTCCTGCTGGCATTCGCGGCCGCACCACTTATCCATTATCTGCAATTTCGGGACAAAGTTCACATTGACTGACACGACACCAAAGTAAGCTCAATTCTTGTTGCATACATTTACATGTTCGACATGCGGCTGACACGCTCATACTTAATGTAACAGAAAAAAAAAAAAATATTCCTGTTCGTTGTGATGAAGTATTTTCTCCCCGGAGGTCATGTAGAAACACGGCATATGCTGCACTCGGTTTCTCACCTCCGCACTACTGGCTCATCATTCTGTCATGTACTATGAGAGCTGTCAACGATGACACCCTCGACTAGTTGGGTGTCAAGGATGGATGGTACGGCTTCGCACGGCCTCTTCATTTAACCTACAGTTGTGGTCCGAAGCCGTGCTGGGTTAATGGAATGAAGCTGGCTGTTGTGTGGAGGAGCCATGTTTGATCCGTCTAACAGATGCTCCTCAGATGGGATGAAAATGGGATTAGTTCTGGCCTTATGAAAGGTGTTGTACTGATCTGGCCCTGCAGCTGTAGGTGATATATAGCAGTTTTACTCTACTTCTTGACCCCTTTACTGCGATACTGTAGCAATCTACACATATTACGACTGACAAAATTAATTCGTCGGCCTTTGACCTGAACTTTAAATAGTACCGCATCAGTCATTTATTTACAGGTCAGGTACATAAGGACAAGGTAAACAAGGATCAGAGCTGACTAGAAAATACTCAATAGATCAGATAAACAGTCTAATTTCTTCTTACGTTATCAAATGTTTCAAAAATCACAGATACTTGCAAAAAAAATTTTTTTAAGTTCTGTTTTTTTGGTAATTTTAGTTACATATATCAATATATTCAATATCTAAATGAATATATTAAATTAAGTACGTTTGGATATAGTTAAGTATAGTTTTGTTGAGTAGTTCCATTAAATTCATTTTTCTGTATCTGCGCTCTTGTTTGTTTTCAGTCTGCTCCTGTTTTTATCTTTCCTCTGGTTTTTGTCTGTTTTCCTACCTGGGCTTTTCAGCTGCTGTCACGTGGAAATTTCCCCAGTGTGGGATCAATAAAGTGCATTTCATTTCATCTCTCACATGAAGGACAAAGATGCAAGTTGTCCTGACAGGAACAACAGGTGCAACAGTCCAGGAGAATCATCAGAGTTTTTCATGAAAACAAGCGGTCAAATCAGGTGAAATGTTTGAAAAGCTCAAAGTAAATGGCGAGAATTCTTCAAAATGTAAGGAACTTAAACTGAAGGACCTCTCAGTGAACATTCTGAGTTGACCAGGACGTACCAGGTGTAACCAATAACACGGACGAGCCTGCATCGTCCTCTCAGGCAGCCATCGTTAAAGTTATTAGGTACAACTGTGGCTGACAACTTAGAATGTCTGCCATATATAAACATATATATACAGTATATATACTAAACTGAGTAAAGATAAAATAAACATTAAGAAAACACAAAAGCATCACGAAAACACAAAAACAATAAAAAAACAAAACAAAACAAAGACATTAAAAAACACAAAGATGTTAAAAAAAGCGTCACGAAAACACAAAAACTACATTGAGAAAACACAAAAGCATCATGAAAAAGCAACATTAAGAAAATACATCAACATTAAGAAAACCAAAACACAATAAAAAAACCCAAAACATTCAAAAAAACTATTAAGAAAACCCCAAAACATTTTAAAAAAACAACCACATTTGGAAAACACAAAAGTATCACGAAAACACAACAAGATTAACAAAACACAACACATTAAGAAAGCACAAAAACATGAAGAAAATGCTGATTTGTTGTTTTCCTGTATTGTGTTTTTCCCCTTTCTGAATGTTATTGTTGTTTTTTCTCCGTGTTTTTGTGTTTCCTTAATGTTTTAAGACTGAAGACAGACTTTCATTTCTGCAGATTTCGTTGCATTATGGCATACGCCCTCTCATGTTTGAACTCTTCTGTGAACGTTCACAGATAGAAACACTGAGTTAATTATCTCCAAGATCAAGAATCTCAGCAAATGTAAAGATGTGAAGCCCAGCAAACTTTTCTCCACTTCTGAAGAATCCCCCTCCTCTGGTCATTAATTTTCAAGAGATCTGTTCTTCATATGTACAAAAGTAAAATCTACACATTTCCCATCATACATAGAAGTACCAGCGCACACATACACATACAGATACAGATACTGATGCTGATGCTGTGATGTTTTTGTAATGAAAAGCAGGTCAACGGTAATAGTAGAGATCCTGTAGCCGTGTACAGCTGTCAGATGGATGAACTGTTGATACTGTACAGGATATAAAAAGATCACGGTGGACTGAGTAGTTTTGTTATCCTCACCACATACTGATACACAGATAGTTGTGATCACAGCGGCAAACCATGCATCATTTCCCTCCCCCGCCCCCCACACCTCTATGTGCCCAGCAGAACATTAAGCATCCACAGATATAAGGAACAAGATTAGCAATGAAGGACAGACAGTAAACAAATTGATATCTCTGCTCCTCTCATCGCTGGCCTTGTTTTGCATTGCCGGTCCCATTATGGCTGTGCTCAGAAAAGAGTCTGGCTCAGGGTGGAGAGGGGAAAGAGGAAGAGAAAACATACATCCTAAGGGTAGATGTTATTTTGAAAGCAGGAACAAAAGATAATATCCTTTGATGTGAAAAATAAAAGCAAACCGCTTCACGGCGTTGACGGGCGAATGTCAGGAAACAGCGGTCTAATTGCCGTTGCATTCTCCAAGAAAGAAAAGGAAAGGCTTTGCACTCCACAGCCTCTGGTTGGACAGAAGATGAGGTTAAACTATAAGGGAAGACTCCAAACAAAACCACCGAGTCAAGCTACAGAGGAGAGGAGGAGGAGGAGGAGGAGGATTACAGAAATCAAATGAATAATCTGAATACAGCATCAGCATCAATCATCCACATCAGAGACCTGACAGCATAATCGCATCAGGAAGGACGTAATTGACAGCACAACGTTCAGTTAAATGTTTTAGTTTAATGAAAACCGATGTTTTTTGTTAATATTTATGCAACAAATCACCTTTTTGAAGTAATTTTCCAATCCTGCCTGTATAATTAATGAGTCTAGCAGATTCATAGCATCTTTCCCAGCACATAATATTGCAATAATATCCAAATAGATTTCATTATACTAGTACATTACACATGTACATTAATACATATACTGTAGTTGTGTACAAGACTCCAAAACATTATTTACAAACTCCCTGGTTACCACAGGATCCAATATGGTACAGTAACCAATAAAGTGAGCCGGCCCTGTTTTATGGGTGTAATCTGCACCGCTGCAGTGTCTGAGGGCCAGGAACACTACATGGGAGAAAGTGCCCGTTATGTCATCTAACCATAATCCCACATCAGCAATATCAGGATCAGTGGGGACCACAATCTAAATTTACTTCTATTAAAAGCCATACATCTTTGAAACAGCATGATTAGATGTGCCCCACTCATGGAACAGGATGGTTTTTGTGGAGAAAGTGTGTTGACCTTGTTCTTCTGTTGACGGCGCTCCGCTGTGATCACTGCTGAAATGTCACAGCTTGTTACAGACGGTTTCATAAAATGCTCTGGAAATGGGGGTGCCATTATTTTCTGTTTTGGATGCCCTTTCCACAAAATGAATTTCCTACATAAACTAAATCAACTCCAATAATCTATTGATTTTAGCCATCAGCTCTTAGTGCACGTTTGGTCCGTATCGCGGATGATCGATAGGAGACAGATGAAGAGCAGGAAGTGCTTACATGTCATGTTCGTTGTATTTTGTGTATTTTTTTAACTAGAAAACATGCTTACAAAAGTTAATATAACTCAACAATTACATATGGTGGCTGTACTTCTCAGTTTTCCCCACGAAAACACAGGAGCAGCTCTTAAGTTTTCCTAACCAGAGCGTCAGAATGTATCCAGAGAGCCGCGTCTGAACAAAGACGCATAAATTGGTTACTGCCTGATTGGTAAATTGGCTGCAGCTATGATAATAAGACACAGCTGTATCCAGTTGCCATCTCGACTGCAGCCCCATGTGCCACACTGTCTCATATACAAACGCCTAAACCCATCTGACAGTCATCTATACCCCTTAATGTGATGTAATTCACAAAAATGAAGAATCGAGGAATAAATTGTCTCCTACTTCAACTCACTGACTTAAATTATGCAAACAATAGACTATTTATTGTTTAACATTTATAATATATAAGCATTTTCCTGCTTTTTTTCATTTGTTCTTTTCTCATTGTTCTGATTTAGTCCATGTATATGTAGAGTGCGTATATGTTATAAAAGTCGATATTTTGGTAATCAACTGTGGAAAGCAGGATGAGTCGCATTTGACCAAAAAATGCTATACAAATTGCCTGATTGATGGATTGATTGATTGTTGTAAACATCTTCAGTGGACTATGTCACCTCCACGAGTTTCTCCATCCGATGACTGCACAATATGTCACGTACACTCAGAGAACGGCACGATCCTATTGATTCTGTGCATGTATACAGCTTAATCGCATGTTCGCTTTAATTGCAGGAGGGACAAATATTGAGTATTGAGTGCATGTAAATGTACTGATTGATATCTTGGGAGGTGTCAGGGTGTGTGAGGTACAGTAATTTATGGCTCTGAGGGATGGTGGGAGTACCTAACAGATCAGGATGCTTCCTTTTTTTTATGTGGTACCCAGTCTTGGGCCCGGACTAATTGATATTTTGATTCCGCAACAATCATTATTTTTATGTTGCAATACAGAGCAGCGAAATCTCTTAGTAACCAACATTAACGTGAGCTGGCAGAATCGACTCTCGGGAGGAAAGGAGATGTGCTGATCTTTCTTACTCTGCAACAATGTTGACGTCCACAGTAATTAAGTGTGTCCAATAAAAACACAGATAGTACAGTAATTGAATAAGCCACGTTCCCGTGAAGCCTTAGACTAGCAGCTGAGGAATCAATTGTAATTGGGCAGCGGTTGTGTTATCCCAAGCGCCATTAAAATTTCATCGCCATTGCACATTTCCATGAATGGCATTATTCAGATTATGCTAAATCGCATCAGCTTGCCTGCATGGCATCGCAACGTTGCCCATTACAATGACTGAGGCAAGATTCCCAAAGTCTAGAATGGGTCTGCATGAGATTTAACAGGACGCTTCATATTCTAAACAGATGCTGCAAAACTAGCGAGCCTTGGCCCTTGGCCTCTCTGTATTTGGAACAATGCAGGGAGACCAAAACCAGACCACTGTAAAGAAATCTGTTTTATCGAACCGCAAATAAAGACAAAGAGATCAAATTAACATGCGGGAGAGGCAGCGAGAAGTGTTGGTTATCTTCTGTGGACATCAAATTACTGTCTTGGTCTGTAGTACTTGATACGAATGACCGTAGTATTGGTAATAATAACAAAGTAGAGCGTGTTATTCACACCGTATGTCCTTTAATGACACCCCAAGCGTCTCATTGTATACAACGTACGGGGGGGGAGAAAAAATCTGAGATAACTGACACTGATTTGTTATTTCATCAACCCGGCGTGGAGTGAAATATTCATCAGGTGCAGCGACCGCCCGCTCCCACGCCCATAATAAGTCACCAGCTAACACAGTGAGTGCGGCTGTCTTAACCCAGGCCAAGGGGACATCATTATGATTATAGGAGAGTGATTTCATGATACCTGGGCCTTAATAATACATGATAAATAGCTGGATGAAAGGAACAAAGCAGTGTGTAATATTAGATGACCCCATGTTATCAGCACTGAGTGGAACCATTAGTGAGTTGCCTTAACCTGCCTTAATGAGGTCTCCCTGCTCTGGGAGTGAAAGGGACGATCGGTGCATATGATAAAGGAGGCACACTGGAGAACACACACAGAGGGTGTGTGGTCACCAGGTTTCTGCTGCTTACTGCTGTTCACTCTGGTTATAGTTTATCTCTCTGTGCTCGCCAACACATCTATTGTGGCATTTGTGGATAACGATGGCTGTGAAACCATCCAGAGTCGATGGAATATTCATATATGAGACAGTTAACACGGTATATGACTTTAAGGTTATTAATGGCATAAAGTCCCATTCGTTGATTTGCAAGATTAGTGGCCACAATCCAAACAGTTTACCCCTTTTGTAAATAGTAAATGCCTAAATTGTCTGTAATATCATGTGTAATTGCTTCTCATATGGAATTTGATAGGATAAAATAAGAATATTTTTGCTGATCTCCTGAGTCTAACAAGCTAATAAATTACCTTCTCTGTCAGATCATAGTCCAGATACTTGTCCTTATCTGGATATAATAACCATAAGTGACAAAGAAGTGACAGACTGTTCCCAGTTGCCTTAGAAACAAAGGAAACAAGGTGGAGACGGAATAGCTAAGGACTTGACGAGTTGACGGCAAGACCAGCAAGACACCCAGATATCAATAAATCCAGTACTTTGAGTTACTTTTAGCTTTCATTAAAGTGTGATTAGAGCAGTTGAAGCTGGGAAATGTGAAATTCATTACGGAATATCGTGGCCACTTGCTACTGTTACCCCTAAATGAGTGACAGGAGGGCGGGGGTGGGGGGAGTCGAATAAAAGATGGACTGAAGGACCAACCTACATCACCTCCAGCTGTGGCCAGAGTACCAAACCGTACAGGCCGCCTACAGGCAGATGACAGTCATCCACGATCGGTGGTAAATGTGTGTGTATCTGTACCAACAAAATATGTGTGACGTTACAAATAGTGTAGCTGAAATAGTTTGTTAGTGTACTTTGATTAAGGCTAAAATAGGAGAAAGTCGTTCCCGTGGGTGGAATTAGGAGGATTCTGTGCATCTCTGAAGAAATCGCTGCCAGGTGCAGCCCTAAGTAAGAATAATGTGAGTCAACCGTCTTAACCAGCGTGCCCGGTGCTTGTACTTTTGATGTTAAGTCATCGGCGTTGTGTTTCGGTTGCTCGATGACTGTGTGAGGGAATCATTGTGTGATGACGGTAATGGCTGCTGTGTGAATAACCGGGCCAGAAGATGGACGGGAGTTCTTTAGGGATCATCTGACTGAGAAAAGAAGAACAGCCAGGAAGGGAACATTACTTGTCAGTCATGTGACAGAACCTCATTACCCACACACATCATCAAAACAGATAATTCCTCCAGAGTGTTTATAGCACTGGACGCGGCGGAGAAATCGATCAGAAATGACAGCTGTTACATCTGTTCCTGCAGGAAAGCCGAGGAGGTGACCTGTGTGCGGAGACCGGTCCGAGTCATGTGTTCAAGCATCGGAATCAAAGAGAGGGAGAGATCTACCAGACGAACACACGCACACAGAAAGAGAGAGAGAGAAACAGGGGCAGAGAGTGAAAGACAACGATTCCCTTTGCTAATGAAGCTATCACAGAGGAACATAGGCTACCAATAACAGACGGGCAATTCTACGGCTTTAACGTGTTTTTCAGGCTGGATAGATAGAGAGAGAGAGAGAGAGAGAGAGAGAGAGAGGGAAAATAAACTGCACACACTTGTGAGTGTATTCTACTGTTGTGGGTCTGTAGGGAACGGGGAGCATAGCACAGCTGTTAAGTACTTTTAGCAGAGCTATTGTTCAGTGAAACAAAACAGCCCATTCAGCTTGGCTGCTTTCCACCGCTCTCCTATAGCGGCCAAATGTTTATCATTGTTTTGACATTGCATAGGATAGGACAGCATGGGGTGTGCCTATAGATAGTACCCCGTGTGTGTGTGTGTGTGTGTGTGTGTGTGCGTGTGTGTTGAAACATTGGTATTATATTGCAACAAACCATCGATGCCGTTCAGTGCATCGTAAGGATTTCTCTCCGGTTCCTCTTGAGGATGGATGGATGTTGCGTTTAAATAAAAATGTTAAAAAAAAACCAACAGATATTTTCCCCCCTGTTTGACCGTCCTGCCGTCTGGTGACTGGTGCGTCGTCTGCCCTCAGAGCTCCCAGGATTCAGTGAGTCTTGCGGTAACAGCACAGGACAGAAATGAAAGGTGTTACATTATCGGTTCTGACTGCAGTCCGATAGCTGCTACACTGATTGTGCTTCCACTCTCTCTCTTTGCCCATTTAATCTCTCCATTCTGCCAGCGTGCGCAGCCAGGACAGTTTTGCTTTATTCTAATTGCATACTTTCGATTAAAAAAGCTTGTTTTCCTTGATTACTTTGATGTTGAAATGGGAGCAGGGGAGCAATTCACATTCATTCGGCAGTATGTTTCCCCCCCGCTCTTTTGTGCTAACAGCAGAATTCCTATTTATATATTGGCAGTGGAACTAAATTACTGCAAACATCTCTGTGGGCCAGCCAGGCATAACAGATTGGCAGGGTCCTGTATTATGCCATTGCCCCCTACTGGTGACCAGTTGAAGTGCACTATTGTTCATTCCAGGCACGTATGGCATCAAGGGAGGATAGAAACACACTGGAATGGGTTCCTAGATTCTTTCCTGGGCTGCTGGAATATTTGTTAAATGAATCCCACATGACTGGGATTCCACTCCACTGTGTATTACTACGTGCACATACCACGAGTGTGTGTAATCTAATTTACATTGCACACATTTTAAGCATTTAGATGTCACTGTTTCTCGGATAGTTTAGTCGGATAGGAGGAAACCGGAGCTTTTTGTGAAAATGGGATAGTAAAAGATGATAAAAATGACGCATCGTTGCTTTCCTCCCCACTTTTTGCATCCTTCTTTAAAGATGCAAGAATTCAACAGAATAAGGGTCATATTCCGTGTGAGCAATGTTACAGGGGATGAAGAGCGAGCTGGAATTCCTGCATGTTTTGATGCTAAATGCTACGTAGTGAAGAAGAAAAGTGGGATTTGCGGTTCCTGTGCCCTTATAGGATCTGCACTACAGAGGAGGTGGAGACCAAATCCAGATCAGATGTGTATCATTCACTGATTGTAACCCACCAGAGTACAAGGGAAGGTTTAAAGGCTCGGGTTGTCTTCCCCGCTGGGATGTGAGTGTCTATCCCTCGAGTCCCATCACACACTGGCACAACACAAGCAAACATCAAGAGGGGTGTGCTCTCACATTTTATTCTCTCTCCTCGTACACCATCGGGGTAGCACGGGCGTACACAAAATGCAACAAACACTGCGTTATTAGGACATCAGCAGTCAACTACGGGTCAATTAGCGGCGTGGTTAAGCTGCCGAGAGCGGAGCAAATGTTCGGAGATTAAAGCTACGATTACAAAAAAAAAAGGAGTCTTTTGTCGTGGATGTGGGCTCCAAAGGAAAATAGATACAAGGGAAAATAATACAGGAGGAAAATACAGGCGAGAAGCTGTAATTGGTGAAGACATAAATAGAATCAAGCTGAATTCAGTGGCGCTGTGACTGTCTTATCCGCTGTAAATGAGCTGCGGGTTTTTTTTTTCTTTCTTTTTGGTATTTGAAGTAATATCATTTTGCGATTTGACTAGAATGAAAGCACACAAATGGCATAAAAGCCTTTTTAGAAAATTATCAGTACAAGCACGTGATCGTTTAAAGGCTCTCTCTCTCTCTCTCCTCTCTTACTCTCTCTCTGCTAGTTAGAAAAGCAAATGCCAACCACGGAAATGTCACAGAAAGTTCATGACATCACCTCAGGATCCAGTCACTGTTATGGTACAGCCCTGCACTCACACACACACAATACAAACAACTCGTCGTCACGCGCGTACGTCGTGATGTTCAGAAAGATTTTCACGTTATTTCTTCGCAGTACAACGGAGTGTAATGTAACCAGCCTACTGATAAGCATCTTCCCGCTCCCATCATGTCAAAGCCTGTGCCAGCTGCACCTTGGGATGAGGTTGTTTGTCTTCATTAGCATCCAGTGTTTCTTCTGTGTTTTCATTAGCAGGGTCCCCTCCTGTATCTGTCAGCCTCAGTGAAAGGCCAGAGACACAACAGAATCTGGGTCACGCTTTAATCGTTTTCATGGTATCTCCAGTGCTCTCCGAGGTGTTTGTTTTCCATTAGCCAAGCAGAGACTTTCCCACACTGGGGGTTCTGGAGCAGCTGGCACGGTCCAACCCCTGCCAATCCTGAGAACGGAGAGGGATGAAGCCGCAGGTTTTCTTCTCAAGGATTTCAACCTTCTCCACCTGCGGCATGAAAGCTGACAAGACGGTGAAAACGCGGTGAAGTATTGTTTGTTCGTCCCAGACGCAAACTCAGGTGTCATGGTACAGCGCATAAGTCGCAGAAACACACACGTTCGACGACTGTTGACATGAGGAGTACAAACAGCACTGATGTCTGGCAAAAGATGGCACCTGTTTCTTTGTTTGAAAACTGGAATAAATAAACAAATAAGTCCAGTACTGTACATATGCTGTAAATATTTTAATTTTTAATGGTATTAGCCATTAAACACTTAGATTAATAGATTAATTGATTAATTAACACGTAGATTAATTGGTAATTGTGTGCAGATTAAGGAAAACAATTCAGTTATTTTAAGGATTCTGGGTGAATTTAATGGACATTTTCACAGGAGTCACTAGTTAATAATCTATAAATCCATATACAAAAGGCATAAAATCTCATGATTTCTGAAGAAATTAAAATTTTATGAATAAAATCTTTCAATCCACGACAATAACCCTTAACTTTTTGTAGCTGTGGCATCTTTAATTGGAATGATTTCTTATAAATTTTGAGATTTGCCCAGAAAACATGGTGACATATCTGGTCCCTTCACTAGAATTTAAAACAAAAGGTAACAAAGATGAGGCCATGGTTGGTTACCAGAGAGTTTAAAAGGTTGAATCCCTCCAACCAGCAGCGATTCTTCATTTTAATCCCATGTGATTTGCTTTCACTGCACCTACAAAGGTCACTTTGTCTCACGGTAAACATGTCATGTAAAATTCAGATTATTGTTATTTCAGCCTCAAACAGGGAGCAAAGAACGGTGTGGAACAACAAACAAACACACACACACACACACACACAAGTGCCCATTGTTGATTGCTTGTAAATTAACCTCCATAACAATTCATTACACACGTCCAGACAGGAGATCGGCGTAACCGCGGCCACGTAGCACGGTTGCGCTAACCCTGCAGAACGCAGCAGCACCCACGCAGTCGCCGCACGGTGTGTTTTTATTATTAAAGAAAAAGAACGAAGGCACCGTCAACAGTTTAATGAGCCTCTCCGCCATTGTTTGGAGCTCTTTTCTGTGGAGCTGAGTCTCACTTCCTGGCTCTCATCAGAACTGATACTGCTCTCAGTGTGTAAGTTGCAGTGATTAGCAACTGTGATTTAAGCTCGTTCTTAATTAACCGACTACTTTAATTCCCTCCCCCTCTAATTTCCAACAGAGACAATGAAGATGCTGTAAGGACTGCTCATGGGACTGAGCCCACTCCACTGGAAGGATTGATAGAGATACAGACTCGTCTCATTATGCGCACATTCACTTTGACTATATATGGGAAGTATTGTCGTAATCATAAATTGCACAGAATTCCAGCGTGTCTCTTCGGCTCTGGAAGGCCCGGGTGATGGAATATGGCTCTGGGCATTCTGGGTAAAGGTCAGTGAGCGCTGCACCAACATTAACCTGGTTTATCTGCACACGCTAATGTCAATATTTGAGCATAGCATAGCGTGCTATAATCAATATTACAACTGTGCCATTTTACATGTTAAATGGCTGCTGCACGTGACCGCCGAGGAACCTTGACCCATTTGGAAACAAAGCGTCGCGTTGGTTCAGGCAGAACGCCGTCGTCGAGCGCCACGAGTCGCAATCGCAGTCTCGTTCACACCTACGGGCAATTTACAGTTTGCAGTGTCCCCAGACTGTAAGTCGTGGAGGCAGGAGAAGAGCAACACAGGCACAGGATGAACATGGAACTCCACGCGGTCCCAGCTGGATCCTGTAATCCCCCTGGATCAGACGCGCTGACGTGGATCCTGCCTCGCCCACATCACCGTCATGGTTGCGTTTTTGTTTGCATGTAAATATTTGGACTTGGACTTTTCATAACACGATAACGATAACATTACAGTAAGAGCGGTTAGAATCCAGCTCATGGTCTCATTCCTCTTTCATCGCAGCACTTCCTGTCTCTCTCTGCACGAAGTCTGATAGAGAACTGCAATCGAAATGATATTTCACCAAGAAAAAACTTTCTCAGGAGGGAAGCAGTCATCTTAGGTTAGTCAGGATGAAACCACAGAGTCCGAAGGTCTAAGCAGGGCCGGCTTCCTTCGAAAACTCAATCGGTAAAACTGATCTTTACTCAGACCACAGAGTAATCTGTAGTTACTTCATAAACACTCAGCGTCAACGTGTACCCGCCCAGCATTTATCATCGCCGAGGCTGCTCCAATTCAAAAAGCGAGGGGCTCGGCCAGCTCAACGCTAAAAACCCGCACAGCTGCTGCGCGGTCGTGGGTCCGATCCCCGTCGGCAGGCATCAGAATCAGACCGGCCTGTTTACTGATCAGCTCCGAGCCTCCCGAGAGCCGCTGGGCTAACGGAGCCCGGCGTGTTCGGAGAACCGTGGCGAGCGCCCGCCGCTCGGCGCCAAGCTCAGCACCGTGGGCGCGCGGGGCAAGGATGCCAGAAAAGTGGTTATTTGTGAAAACACCGGAACTACTTTATGACGTTTATGGCGTTACGTAGTACGCTCCGCGCTCGTAGGCTAAGGGTGAACAATTTACACGTATGGGAAGAAAATACACAGAATGTTTTCACATCCAGAAGGAAAATAAAAGCAAAGATAAGATTTTAAAATATACACGCGTCTCCATATGTTCAGCAGATTAATGTGGAGTCGATATAATACTTCAGTGCTGCAACATAAGCCAGGAGATAAGAAGCAATAAAATGAAATAAATAAAGGAGCACAGCCTCCATTTCAGTTAGGAGATATGGATTTAATATTATATTTCCAATAAAATCTCATTAATAAAAAAAAGACTTTTTTGCTCAACCTATTCATATCATATTTTATATTACACAGCTACATTACTGCAGACGCACAAAAAGCTAATTATTGTTTTCATGCTTCCAATTCATGTCAAAAAATAATTCACAATCATCAGAAATTCATTCATAATTAAGGGAAATGGGCAAAATTTAAGCAAACCAGTAGATTGTTGACGTCTGACAAGCTCAGATTACCTGACATGTTGTTCAGATTAGGTCATTCAGCCTACATGGGGACTAATATTTCATAATATAACAAAATAAAATAACATTACAAATCAGTAGCATCTGTAAATCGACCTCTTTTAAATCATGATCAATAAAAACATTTATCGTGAGTTAAGATTCAAGCATACCGTGTGTATGAATTTAACATTCAAATAGTCCAACATTAAAGCTAAGGACTTTATGTGTGTATTTATTAAATCACAGCGTTATGTAAAAGGCGGACCCTTTATTCAACCTTGACAGGTGTCATTCCACCTCCGAACTCCATTTAGGAATGAATTCATTCTACAGCAGCCTCACTGTGAGAAAGTCTTTCTAACACTTTTGTGTGTGTTGTCCTTACTGCAACAAAGGTGCTGATTATTCCTATTAGAACTATGTTGTCTTTCAGGCACAGTAACAACACAACAGTCGGTGTCATCTGCCAATGTTATTTCATGCTCAGTTGGGTGTAAATCAATTTCATTCCGGGGAACAATTACTGAAGATTGAATTTTTTTTCCCCCCATCCTTTCAATCATAACATTTGAATCAAATCATTGTGTGCTGTTCAACATACAGTGCTAGGATGAAAACATATCAGCTGCTCGGTGCTCTGATCATGTGACTCCTTGGGCTATGACAGTTGTTTGCTGGGTTCTCCTTCACTTTAAAGCTCCTCTTTTTTTTGTCAGCGAACGCAACTCACAACCCCCGTGAACTCCGACTCTCGGCGTTTACATTGTTGGGACAGGTTCGTCAAACAATACACAGGATGGATATCGGGCATTCTTCCATTAGTCCCGTGAAGAATGTTGGCCCAGCAGCAGTGGGCAGAGCCTGGATTCCGGGAGCTGGGATCCAGCCAGGACTGACAGTTATTTCTGGCTCCAGCATTGGAAAGAGGCGAGCGGGTAGAAGGGAACGTTACCATGCTTCAACAGTTAAAGAGGCTGATCGGTTTGAGGATGTGAGGCTTCCACTAACCTGGAGGTGTCATTCACACCGGATACCTCGAAGTGAAGGAGAGGGTCCATCCATGGATCACTAACCAACACAGACAGACAGCCCGTCTCCAATTAGAACCAGCTCCGATGTATCCACACCAGCCATGTTCCACTGGTTTTTAGTTAG
>OMNV01004894.1:13856-28466 GCA_900303265.1 Brotula barbata | reverse complement strand
AGCAGCTGGGAAATATAAGGGACGGTTTCACTTTATGGGAAAAAAAGGAAAGAATGATAATACTACTACTACTACTACTAATAATTATAATAATAACAATACTACTACTACTATTACTACTACTACTAATAATAATAATGATAATAATAATACTACTACTACTACTGCTACTATTACTATTACTGCTACTACTACTACTACTAATAATTATAATAATAACAATAATAAAAGGATAATAACAATACTACTACTAATAATAACAATAATTATAATAATTGTTAACAGCAGTTCTTCTAACTAAGTGTTTGTGCTCAGGAGAGCTTTGGTAGCTCCTGAACATTCAGACTAACCTGAGTGACCTAAAAAAAAGAAACACGGACGTCTCCTCCACATCCTGATCTGGTGTGTCACCTAAAATAGCTGACTGGTGGATTTTCTTGGATGGATGTCTACACCAGTATTTTGAGGCAATGTAGAGCAAAAGGTTTTTCCAGTTCCGCTCATGAAGTGAAAATTCACTGTGTTTCTTAAATCTCCTCTTAAGTCTGGTAAATGTCAGTAAGAAGCTTTACAAATGCTCCTTTTCTTTAACGTCGTTTCCTCATAGGATACAAGCGAGCGAATTGAAGGCAAAATCACGCTGATCACTGGTCTCGCTGAATGCAACGTGCAGGCTCGAAGCTTTCCCAACCGGAGCCCGGGTTAGCCCGAGCCCGGCTACTGAACGTTAGAGCCAGGTAGCCAGCTAACTTTAGCTACGCCACAGATTTGGGTCTGAAATAACTGATGGAGTACACAGAGCGAGAATAAACTCCAAACGGTGACCAGGACCTGACAATGACATGGTTACTTAACAAAGAGTTCAATATTCATGCAGTATGTTCATTTTAAAAGATTTATTTCTGATCACATAATTCCAATAATGCCACCCTTTAATCTGCACCAGATATGGGCCAATATTCAGTTTCAGATATTTAACTCAAATGGCTCCTGACTTGTAAACTGCAGAGTTGTGACAGGGACTGGTCTCTGAGGGTGACTCTCTGGGACACGTCTCTGAGGGAGGACTCGCTGGGACACGTCTTGTCAGCTAACGAGAAGAAGGAGAGGGTCCTTTATAGCTGTCTTAATATGGGAAATTAATCTGTCTCATCTGATCTAAACCCGCCCTGTTCCCCTAAAATTGGATTTACAGATTTTCAACAGCTGTCTGATTTGTATTATAATGAATTAAATCCAATCAAACGTCACGGAGAACATACATGTCCAGTTCACATCGTTGGTAATAGACGCCATTAGAGTGTTGTAGGAAATCGCTCTTCTGTAGCCTAAAGGTACCGCGGGCGTGGGGAAGTTGATGGGCGTCCCTCGAACAACGGGATCCTTTTCAGAGCCGCACAGCTGTGACTAATCTGGGATGCTGAATATGAAGCTGTGAGATTGGACACGTAAGAGTTTTTCTTCGTGCTCAACACAGAAGGAGCTGAATGACCTGCAGGCCCTGAACGCCCCAACACTAGGTGAATATCAGTGAGCTGACAACATGCGGGGTTAAATGACCTCCTTTACCTGCAGGTCTCCCGTTTACTGACCTTATTCTCACGTGATCCAGGATGGTTCCTTTGTATTGTTAGAGCAGCCGCTGTGACGGTGTTCATTGTGTCGTGTTGAAGTTAGACTGAAGTGAACGCGACAGGCTCAAGAGGGGCTCATCAAATTTGTTTGGACAAAAAGTTCCCCTGAGGTGTTCTGCTGGTGTCCGTCTGATTGATGTTGTCCGGGTCAGAGTGGCTCCTCCCCCTGCTCATGCTGCCTCTCCAGCTTTCATTTCTGGCCTCGATGTGGTTGGTCTCCCACTGAAGCGTCCACCTGAGCAGCTGCTGGGACCTTTTTCCGGGTAATGGGGATTACATTTCTGGGCCTACAGTGCTGCTTAGTGGACAGCCAGGATACTGTGGTGCCTCCTTTGATCTGAAGATTTAGAAAGTGTCATGAAGATCATTTTTATTTCAGAGCTGTTTTTGTCAGAATAGTATGAACGTCTCCAACGAGCCAATGGATTTTAGGAGTTTTTTATTTTTTTTTAAGGCAGCAAATTGTACGTTTTTGACTTAAGGCACGACCACGGTGCTGCGGTGGGCACAGAGGTGTGTGTGAGAGTCTGTGACTGAACGCGTCTGCTTCACGTGGAGATTGTGGACATGTATGAAAATCAGGAAGGACTCATTTCTCTCCCAAGCTGTTTGCTTCTGTCTGCGGTCCAGGGAGAGAAGTGAACGGTGAAAACCTGCTCTGTGTACTTCCCCACTGACAGAACATGAAAGTTACCACGAGTTTAATCATGTCCACGGACTCACAGGGCTCTAAACCAGAACTCTCCCAAAATACAGTCCATACCGTCCACAAACCAGTTTTAAATATCTGTTTGTCCAAGTAATAAAATCAATATAATAAATGATTTTATATATGACTATGATGCAGATTTGCTGTTTTCATGAGTGCTTGAAATAGAAAAAGCTAGAAACGGAGGAGTGTTACTGAACAAGATGCACCTGTTGTGGGAAGAGGCGACGGTACATCTTCTAAAAACGTCTCTCTTATGGAGCCTACATTTTCAGAGACCAGGTTAACCAATTACTGAGCTCTGTCTGTGTGTGTGTGTGTGTGTGTGTGTGTGTGTGTGTGAAACAGATGAGAGCATAAATGACAGCAAAACTCAACAGAAAGTCTCCCACTGTGCTGACATCAGTGGGGTAAATAACATCAACACACAGAGTTTCTACCACGTCTTGCTGTCATTTACGGAGACGCTGTCCTCACCGGACACACACACACGGAGCTCAGCAGAGCGGCCTCAAAACGTTTTGTAGGCTTCTCGACGTTCCTGATATATTCATTTCCTTCGTTCTACGTAAAACAAACCGTGACGGAGTACATTCGACACATCGTCCACCACTAACCTGCGGTCACTTTCACTTTCACCACTGTCCATTGTAACGCTAGCAGTTTTTTTTGTTTTTTTTTTACTTAACTCTCGTCCCAGACTCATCCCAAAATTGATGTTCCTCTTCCCCGATCCTTTTTTCTTTTGGGGACTACTAGAGTTTCCTGATTTGGAGTCCTGCATTATCTGACTAATCAGACACACACTCCTCAAACAACAACAGGACCACCGGCTGGCAGGTCGCTTGATGCAAACTGCCGACTGAAGCCTAGAAAAGTCTCCAAATCAACTCTGAACTCGGTTGGTTAAAGGTTCTGTGAGGATGTTCTCTGATTGGTGTAGACGACACGTTTACCTGCTATGACACCACATTCCCAAGAGACGGAGTCCCACAGTCCGTGAACTGAGAACTTACGTTGTTGTGCGGCAAACACAGATCGTGCCACGGCCGTCTACTTTTAGGTCTTTTGAAGTTGTTTAGCCGGTGCGCTAATGCAAGTGGAGTGATCGATTAAATTTGAAGCAAGCTGAATAAGATGATAGGAATAGAGATTTTTTTTCTATGAATACGTAACATAAACGTGTGCCTATAATGTTCCAGTTTAAGTAAAATGTTCCAAAAATGGCACAGTGCCTGCTCGTGTGTGAGGCCCTGTGACTTTGTTTGTTTTGGTTAAAGGCTGTTATGATATACGCTCGTGTTCTCACCTGATAAAGCCAAGGTCGCAAAGAGATCATTTGTGTTGGTCTTACCTACGGTATGAGTCCAACCGGTACTCTGAATGCACAGTCCTCACTCATACTCTCATAGTTCGTATGTACCCACATTTCAGACAGACACTGATTGATGATCTCACTAGGTGGAATGGTGTTGTTTTGATAGTACGTACAGTGGCCACACTCCGATCTGCCCGTCTAGGCTCCCTGCCAACGTAGTTACCGCATCAGGAATCAGACAGATTGTGAAATATGTGAACCTGTAACAGCATCGAAACAAAATGTGTCACAATCTGATGGACTACTTAAGGACGGACCCTTCACAGAACACACCAATGTGCCATGTTTCTATTACATCAGTAGAGTTCGGAGTCATTAGTACTTACAGTGGAATGTATCCAAAACCAACCCGCCTGACAGGACTTGTCAAATCAGGTTCCCATATTGGAATCTGTCGGTGTGTAAACACCCCTCCTCTGCCCAGGGCTCACCTTTCTCTCTGCCAACAGCACTATCACCTGTCAATCATCCATCCATTATTCCAAGGAAATGACACCATGTGACGTGTAAAACGGACGTGTAAAACGTGCATACCTCCTCCAAAGCCAAACACACACCGATCGGCATGCCTCTGATACATTAACAACAAGCGCTCTGTGTTTATCCTTGCTGCAATTAAAGGCTTATGACGCAAGGTTATAACCGTGTAACTAAGGCCTAATTTAAAGGACAAAGTTGGCCGACGCATCAATAGCGTGATTTTCTTACTCCCTAATATCAGTATTGGCATCAGGCCAAAAATCCCCAATTTATGGTTTGTGGGGTCATACATAATAAGGGTAACTACGTCATCAAATTAAATCAGCACATAAAGACCGGCACGTATGGGGACGTTAAGCCAGGTGGTCTGGTCGGGTTTGTCAGTGGAGTCACTCCCAATTCAGATTATGCTGTGAGTCTCAGAGGTAACCGTCTCCCTAAAGTTTGACTTCCTTAAACCCCTTAAACCCCTTAAACAATGATCCATGAATCCACTTTCAGGCAGTCGGGGTTATTTCAAGAACTTTGTGTCAATTTATTACAACGATAGGAAATGAATTCAAATGTATTTTACAGTTTAAATTTCCTGATAGTGAGTGGGTGTGTTGGATGAAATGTATTGCAGGATTTATCGTGAGGTTTCACAAACTGACTTTAAAACAGGAACTTAGACAAGTAAAGGTTAAAACCATTGTTGCTTGAAACGCGACTGAAAATACAAGGCTGGCAAAAACTCAAAGAAAGTGAGCAGACGGCGGTCGGTAACGAAAATCAAAGGAGCACAAAGGGACGAGGCTGAAATCAATAACGAGGCTGGTTCACATTTAAAAAACCTGGAGCCAAGCCAGTGAAGAGGAGCAGAGGGCTAACAGTGAAACTGAGGCAGAGAGAAACAGACAACGCTACCTCGCTGACAAACGACTGGAGGGCAGGAAGAAGCAGGAGAACTGGTCGCCGAGGCCTACTGGGGTCAATGACATTGATTTTGTAAGACGGAGAAATAGTTTTGGTGATGTGACTCCTCAGGTCTGTAGGCCTCTGAATGAACGACGGCAGACGTAGATTCACAGCGTGTCACACTGTCAAAGTTTTTTTCCTTCCTACGTCCTGTTTTTATGCCTCCTGTTTTCTGTCTGTTTTATCTCCGTAAAAAGAAGAAAGAAATAGCAGAAGCAGAAATGCCAAATGATAATCGAAACTAAAAGAAGATGGGCATGTGGTATCTTTTTCTGTCTTTTAGAGCATTAAGCTTTTGTGGCTCCCTTTTCAAACCGCTTCATATCAGTCAATCAAGAAGACATGTCTTTGCGTGAAGTTGAGACTTGGGGGAGGTGCATGGGAGTCAACACAGGTCTGCATAAAGACACTCAGACATGCTGAGACCTGTTTGAGGACAGATTCATGTCAGCTCTCTCTCTCTCTGTCTCCCAGGTTCTTCTGCCTCGTCTCGTGATCACTCAGGCAGCCAGCAGCAAGAGGAGTCCAACACGATGAGGAGGAGTGACAATTACCTGCCAGTCCCTGGCGAGGAGAAGAATCCAGATGTGGACAACAGCAACGCCAAGACCAACGAGTCCATAGTAAGACATTCCATCTACAGTCTGTTCCTCTTTCCTGTTGCTGGGTAAGAATTGTCTGATGGTGGCCACCGCGGCGGCTCGCCTGCCTGGTCCTTCCTGTCTGTCTCTCTACTGTACCTGTGGTAATAAAGCAGAAATGGCAAATAAAATAATCTGCACAAAATATCCAAAAACGTGACCACAAGTCAGTCTCGTGACCGTTTATTGAGAATGGGTTATTGATTTCTGAAACATCCCCTAAAATAAGATATTTCTGTACATTTGACATCCTTGAAATGGGATGTGAGATGTTACTGCACCACGAGAAACAAGTCAAAGTCACGCTCAACCAGGGACGATGACTTCCCCTTTTCAGACTGGAAACTGGTATCGAGCCATCAATGTCCGCGTTGTGCGAGGGGATTACGTTTCATGTGGGCCACGCGTTGTGGATGGTTCATGAGAACGGTGCGCTCTGGGAGCTGGGTTCCTCTTTTGGGTTGTGCCAGGTCTGTCCTGACACTCTCTCTCATTTTTCTCTGAACCTGATGGCACCCAGCGGTTCACGGCGAACCGGATTTGGACGTCCTCGCTACGATCCAGTCGAGCTCTGAGCCGGGCTCACATTTTATCGTGGGGTTGAGTTCAGCTGACGTTCAGGCTGGCCTGTCGGAAAAAAACATGTACGGAGCCCATCTCAGGGTTGAAGGCGGTCTGGAGCGCCTCCATGTCTCTGTACGAGCCCACCCGTCCCACCGAGTAGGTAGACGTACGCTTCATCCTCTTACTCGTTTTGTTGTTTTCAGTTAATTTTTAAGCTGTTGACTGAGGCATTCTTTAAAGCTGAACTCTGCCTTTTATGAGCTGTGTGTGTGTGTGTGTGTGTAAAGGGGCTCGCAAATTTTCTTTCATTTTCAAAATGGTTTTCAATTAGTAACTGAGAGAGAGGGCCTGTAGATTTTTTTGGAACCTGTGTCTTCAAGGTTGATGTAAGAAGTTCAAAACTTAAAATGATTTGCAAATAAATCATTCCAATATAAAGGCTGAAAGGATTTTTATTGATAGAAAGCAAATATTGGCTTTTTTCGACCAAATGCTGTACGAATGTGGATTTTCCTCCCGTGCTGTCGGCCTGTGTTGTTGTGGCTCCGTGTCGTGATGGGACGGACACGCGGCCCCTCTGACCGCACCAAAATCACCACACCAGGGTTGGATTCATATTTCTTGTCCAGTTGAAGCTGTGGACTGCTGGTGGAGTAAAACTTGCTGCTGTTTTCTCCGATGGAACTTTGTGGAGTCATGTCTGGTCTGGTTTGTGTTGTAAACTCTGCTGCTCATCAGGCTTGAAATGAAAACAAAGCGCTCTGACCACGGTTGGGTTTGCACCCAAAACATTATGGTAAAACTGGTTTCTCCATTTTCCTCTCGCACAAATACATGAATTGGGAAGTCTAAATTAAATGTGAGTGTGAGTGTAATGAGTGTGTGAGTAGTTTGTGCAGAGGTACGTTCACGGTTCTACGGTTCCTACAGCCCATACGGAGCAGCAGCGGTCCAGCACATCATTTGTTGTTAGCACAGCAAGTGACCTGTTCTGTGTCTCCACAGAGAGAACAGAACAGGACCTCATTCAGCAGGAGACAGCAAAGAGACAGCAAAGAGACAGGAAAGAGACAGCAAAGAGACAGCAAAGAGACAGCAAAGAGACAGCAAAGAGACAGCGAAGAGACAGCGAAGAGAGCAGCGCTGAAGTCCGCACGGAGCTCAAGGGAAGAAGAAAGAAAACTGTCCCCTCTAGCAGTGCTGAACACAGACCTCACCTTACTATAACTCCAAAGTCAATACATACCTTCACCAAGGCCAAACAGTCCTCCTGGTGGGACACGGTCTGTCAATAACGACATTTAAGACGTTACTGACCTCATCTGTACTGTGCCTACAAAACAACAAAACCTTTGGAGGTCGACTCCGCCCTGTGCCCTTTGCTGCATGTCCTCCCCCCTCCCCCCCGTCGATCTCTCTAGACCGTACCTGTCCTAATAAAGCAGAGAGGCCAAAAATAATAAGGTCAGGTCACTTGATGTTTATTTTTAGCATCATTTTTACTGTCATATGTCCACCAAGTTTTGTTCATGCATAAGATGTAACCTTTAATACACTAATGAGTCACGCCCACTCAATTTAGGCAGCCAATGATCGCACAGAGGCAAGAATTAGTAGGAGCAGATACAAAAAAAAAATCAATCTGCTTCCTATGTCTTCAATTCAAAAAGTTATTCAAAAGGTAGAAGTGGTGATTACAGCGCCACCATCAGGACGACAGGTGCACATGTTTAATAGGTTCTTCCCTGGATCAGGTCCCACTTACAAATCACCTTTCGTGGACATTTGCCAAAACCCTCTTGAGAGAACCTCCTTGGTGGAGGTAAACAGGAAATAATGATATATTTGTGGGAAATCTATGAGGCACAATTTAAAAAAGTCATGTATTAATGTCCAGAATCCTTCAGTCAGCCTGGAGCCTTCATGCAGCTTTCTGTGGAAAAACATTACTGACATGAAAACTACTGGCTTATCTCATCCTGTAGCTAATTATGGCTCAAAGATGTGTGTGTGTGTGTGTGTGTGTGTGTGTGCGTGGGTGGCTGTGTGCATGTGGAAGCCCAGAGGAGAGGAGAATCCTGTTTCCCGGCGGCTTGGTGAGAAAGGTTCCTATTGGTGGATGATGCATACACCACCACATCCTCATACACCCTTTGAGAAGAGACATTTGACCTTGTCAGCCATGACTTTTTTTCTGTTTTTAGTGTGTGTGTGTGTGTGTGTGTGTGTGTTTGTGTTTGAGGGAGTTGGGAAAGCTCCTCAAACACGAACGTCATGCAAACACACAAACATTTATTTGTTATGACATACACACACACACACCCATGCACACGTACATACTCACACCAAGATACTGCCTATGGCACACACACACACACACACACACACAAACACTGTTCACTTCAGTGGTGGTTGAAAAGAGGAAAGGCTTTTCTCTTCAGCTCTGCTTGCTGTGTAAATATTGGTTGAGTGTGTGCTTGTTGATCTTTTCACCTGCAGCGTTTTTATGGCTCCTTCATGGTCAGCGGCCTCTGTGATCCTCAGGTGAATCACTCTGAAATGGCTCCTGAATCGGTGTGCGGTTCGCAGTGCGACTGTCTCCAGAGATAGCAGAATGAGTTTGGCAGCAAAGTTCTGATCTGTGCAGGATTGAATCTTGTCTTTGCATTCACACACACATTCATTCCAGTATCCAGGAGCAACAAACACACTCCCATCTCAAATGACCTCCAGACACGTTACAGTCATGATGTCATTCTCCAGACAGTTGATTAAATATGAAACACGATCTGTACATGCACACAAACAAAGGTTTGTGTGAATTCTGGGTGTAACGTTTCATCCGCTGCGTTAGTTTGAATTTAAACGATCCAACCACACCAATATGTAAACAGAGACTCATCCTTGGCTTATGTCTATTTAAAATGTTTTGCAATGCAGAGAATCGATTGTATCAAAGTGAAGAAACTGTTCTGTGTCATTAGCTCAACTAGCGTCGCTTATGTGGGTGAATTTTTCACAACTTTAATGGTAGAAAACGTTTATATCCAGAGGGCGGAGATTATGCTGTCATCACGCCCTCATTCTGAGCCGTGTCATGTGTCGCGTTCAGAGAGCAGACGGGACGGTCGCGGCTGGTACAGGGCTGGATGGCACCGCAGGTTTGATCACATATGATATTACAATTAGACTGTTGTACTGGTATGATATCTGTAAAAAACAGCAAACTTTACCCGGATCATTTGAGTAGAAGATGCTCCATTTATCAAGACTCATTGTTGGAAAAAGACAGAGACTCGGATGAAATGACACTCGTCAGCTTTTTATACAAGAAATGATTGAAATATCTGTAGTAATTTTCCTTTGTTGTCTGATTACATTCTTAAATAGAGCAACATGCTGATTATTCACTTATTCATTCGCTTTGGCCGCAACAGGATGGACCTAAAGCCACGAAGATGACTTTCAAACGGTCACGGCCATAATAAGGCCATAATCTCAAAGAATGAAAAAAAAAAGGAGTGTGTTTGTTTGGACAAAGTGAGATGGTATTTATTTATTTACTCAACCATGAAGAAGAATAGACTAGCGGCGGGTTTTCAGCTGACCTAATTGTATTTAAGTAGCTGCAGATGAATTCAACCTCCGGGGTGTCCGGACAATGGGATCTTATCCGAGCCCATCCTCTCATTATATCCCGACGTAAACGTCTTAAGCTGCATATTTTCCTGAGGACCACACAGAGGAGAACAGCTGACAGCTCTCGTGTGTATCGGACACAATGGTGCATCACGACCCCAGAAATCGATGAATGAGCCAATAATGGCTCCTGTGTTTTTACAGACTGTGTTATTCTCACCATTGTTCAAATATATTGGTCACTTTATCATGTTTTTATGAGCACACAGCAAATAGGTTAGCCCTCATAAAGCAACGCTCCGGCCCTCGCTAATGTTTTTATTGTTTTATTACGGTATGTATTTATATAAAGCCACGTGTTGCACCACAACCCTTGGCAGGCTCCTGTACTTCACCGAGCCGCTTCAGCTACCTCGTCTTCCTCTTGCCGTGGTTTCAGACAATCACAGACCTGCTGGTCGTGGATTCCACTGTCAACGTATACGGCCGTGTTAATGAACGCAAAAAAGCTAATCTAATACATCTGACGTAATCAGGTTCTCGTGCGGGTTTGGTGTGCAGAACCGCATTAACCAGCCAGGAGTTGGAGACGTCTGATCCTGGATTTATTAATCCAAGTGGTTTCAGAAATGTCATTTAAACAGAAACGAGAGGAAACTTAATTAACGCCGATAGATTTCTGCCTTCTGAGGAACCATGGTTACCTGGCCATGTTAACGCTTCACCGGGTTTCTGATGAGGTTTGTGTGTTTGTCTGTGCGTGTCTTTGTGTGTGCCTGGAGTTCCATTAGCAGATACAGAGGGGAAACCTGAGTTTAAACACGGCACCGGCTGCACTGACTCACACCGTATGAGAGAATGAAGAGACATGATTGGTCATTGAAATCATTTCCATAGATTTCAGCTGTTTTTAGAGAAACCTGCAGAGTCAGCTGACATATTGCCAGGGGGCGCTCCAAACCCAACCGGTCTGACTGTTGGCACAGTTCAAGGAACCGCTGAGCTGTGATGTGGACTAAATTGAATTACATGAGAAGCGTCTGTATGAAATGGGAGTTTGGCTCTGTGCGATGCCCTTATTGTGACGTTATTTTCTCCTTCCTGTCAGCTCGAACATGTCTGACCATCGTCCATGTTTACACACACAATTGTTACAGAGTGCATGTTGCCATACTTATATTTAGTATTCTTATTTACAAAAAGCATCACCACTGTAAATATCGTCTTTAAGGTTATTTCATATGAAAAAGGCTTTTAAGTGTTTACTCAGAGCCCACAGTTGTTTACGTTCTTTGTTCCGCCTTAGTTACATTTTTGTTTCTACTGTTTGGTGCTGAAATGACACAATTCTCCCTCAGGCATCATAAATTTTTAACTTGTGTAATCAAAACCTAAATTTCATCATAAGAGTTTATATTCTTAGATAAACAGTGAGTCTGTTAAATTGTATGCTGGTATGGGATAAGTGTGTGTGTGGGGGGGCTCTGTTTTGTCAAATGGACCTTTCTTCCTAAACACTTGAGATTATTTTTGATTCGAGTGAAAAGCTTATTTTCCAAATATGCCGAATATGTCAGGAAATCTGCAGAAGACAGACAATTTTAAGGGGCATCAAAGATTCTATATCTTGTAAAAAAAAAAGGGTTACTATAACAGACTAAAAAAAAATTCATCTGTTTTAATTTATATTTCTTTAAGGGCCTTTCTATGTAGTATGCTCAGATATTAACAAGTTACTAGTTCATATGCAGAGGCTCATCATATCTACACCACTTTATTCATTCACGTTAGCCGGCGAGCTAACGCTAACACCAGCAAGCACTTGCCCTGGCGGTGAACTAGAAGTGAGCCCGGTCAGATCAGTCAGTGGTAAAACACACACGCAAAATGTTGCCTTAGAAACTTGGCGAGAGACGTTTTGCCCCAGAGCAGTGAGACGGTGTCGGCTTTATTGATGTGTTTTTTTAATTCTGTTTGATGTCATGGAGGGAAGATTTTAATAGCTTCACAAAGGAGACTGAAAAGACATTTATTGTCTTTTTGAGAAACATTAATTGCTGCGTCTGACACCACCCAGGCGGTGTCCCCTCTTACAGGGCATAGTTACACACTCGGAGTTGACTCGTTCATAAATCTTTCATTCTCCGAGGCAGCATCTACTCCTGGAGATTTGGTATTTTTGAATTTGAGTATATTCTCCATGATTTCTTTAATAGGCGACCTCATTGTATCAGCTTCCTCTGCTGTTCAGATCCATTGAATAGATGAAGGTTTCAGTCTTCTCCTCTTTTGTCACGGTCTGTATAAGTAGCAAACGCTTCTGCGGTATCATTTGGTTGGGTTAATCTCCGATGGTTATCTGGATGTTTTATCGTGTGGACTGTCCTGTTGGACTGGGTTTTATTCAGGCCCATTTCACAGTTTTTCTTATTTATGAATGGTATGTTTGGTGTTTGTAAGTTAACAGGTCATCCAGTTTTTGTTGCGTTTCTTTTGTTTGAAGTATTCTCTGATCTTTAGCAGGTTGATGCGCTGTCTGTTGTCTCTTCACTTTTTTAATCTTGAGCAAATAGCAGTCATACTGCCCCTCATCGCGACTTTGGTCTCCTGACATAGAGTAGTGGGGAAAATAGTTAAAAGTAAGGGAATCTATTAGGGAATCTACTGTATGTATCCCTTCTTGAATTGCGACATTGTATCTTTATCTTTAAACTGACTGGGTCGTGGTTCAAAATGGTAATTGTTTCCATTTTACACTCATTAGTCCTGTTGGCATCCATTCCAGATATCAAAAATCAGATCCGGTCATGGATGCACCGGCAGCATGAGAGTAAAGTCTTTTTGTCTGGGGTGGAAATCATCCTCCAAGGCCAGATCACCCGACATGGCCAGCAGAGTGGTCGATGTTTTGGACAGAGAGCCTGGTGGGAGCCTGTCCGTAGTCTCCACGTGTTAGAACCAGTCTGCTGTGTCTCTTCATAAAGAGGACATATTCTTGAAGAAATCTAGACGGTCTTCATCTGGGCCTCATAATTTGAGCATTGTTATTTTTGAGCATTGTCACATATCTACGCTCTTCATCATCAATTGAACCAGGTGGTGGCTTCCCTTTTAAAAGAAGCTCTATATACTGTACCTGCCCCGCCCACTCTCTTTTTGGTTTGAATTTCCTGGATCATTGCTACAGAGCAATGACGTTTGTTAAATCGACTAAACTTTTGTTTTCTTATAGCCTTCATATTATAGCTAACACAGTTTAGACTGTGGTAAACATGTTATTGTACTTCCACCTCAGTGTTTTGCAAATGCACATAAGGTCAAGGAGGACCAACAGGAGGACCAACAGGAGGACCAACAGGAGGACCAACAGGAGGACCAACAGGAGGACCAACAGGAGGACCGACAGGATGACAACGTTAATCTCAAAGTAAAGAGAGAGTAACAGACCAAATAACAAAGTAAAGTCAATAATCCAGTCCAAGCAAGGTATGAACTTCCACATACCCAACACGGAACTAAACTAAATCCAGTTCCAGGTGTAGTCTGGGTGGGTGAGAATGACCTTTCCTCCTCGGGACTCCTACGTACACTGAGTGCGAGTGTATTGTCCGTTACGCGTTCATACAGGCATATGAACTCCTGACCCTACGGGACAGGTGCAGACGCATCTTTTTGGTCTGTGTCTTCTCCTCGGCTCTGCAGGAGCAGCTTTCAGGAAAATAGGTTTTATCCCACTCTTATGTAAGGAGTCTTTGACTCTGTCCCTCAGCCTCTTTTTCTGAGCCGAAGCTGAAGTTGGCCATTCTCTACCCCGCGTGACAGGCGGGTGGACGTCATCCTGAAAACGTGGCTGAGCCTTCTCAGCTGTTCTCTGAAGGACAGAATGCGGTGCACGTCCTGCCATGTCACTTTGAAGATTCCCTGGGGACAGTTTATGTGAGGTGACCCAACCTTTTTTGGATGGTGGCGTAGATGGTCCACGTCTCAACCACAGAGAAGAACCAAGGAGAACGAGACCTGTTTGTTACGGTTTTGGATGACCTGGTTAATGCTGCAGTCTTCCAAGGTTTTTGAAGAGTGGAACGAAGTCCTAAGATCAAACGTGTGGAGTCTGTCTCCATCACAGACTCCACACGTTTGATCTTAGATCTTCCATTTTTGCAGTTTTAGCATACATATTACTATAGATTACATACAGTAATAATAAAATAACTAACTACTCACACAGCACCAATCACCAACATGGGCGTGAATCACACCACATGCATTCGTGTGATTGGCAGGGTCGCTGCAGTGTGTTTCTGTCAGTAACTTCCTCCTTCAAAACAAAAGCATTGATGAGGAGCCCTTGTTCAGACAGTCGTGGACGGACGAATGCATTACCGCCGTATCCAATCACTTCAAGGGTGTCTGCTCTGTTAGATTTTCCGTTGACAGTTAAGAACCCACATTTATTTTCATAATGTCTGTTTATTTTAGTTGTCTGCGTTTAAAATAGCTCGTTAAATAAGTCTGTAATAAACGCAATGCAAAATGCTCACGAAGGTACATTGTGTTTGAAAATGTGTTTATTTTCATTTTCATTGAGTCAACATCATAAATGTAGAC
>OMNV01004894.1:1823-13836 GCA_900303265.1 Brotula barbata | reverse complement strand
CCCGCCCCTCCCCCGCCCCTCATGCTGAGAGTCTTGACTCTGATATCAAGTGAAATTGGTTTTCTTACAGTAAATCATGTGGACTCCTTTGATCCTTCGGTGCTGTTAGACTGAACTTAAGCAATAATAGTCCAAAATGATCGTCTTAAAATAGAAGATGTTCTGTCTCTGTAACTTCACTAAATTATAAACAGATGAGTAAGAGGACTGGACTCTTCCTCACCCATTTGGACTTGAACTTGACTTGGACTCAAACCTCTTTGGACACGGTCTTGACTTGGATAGTAATACTGCTAACATAATTTGTCTTGAAATGAGAACTGTAACCAATCTTTTGACATTTTTTACAGTTATAGTACATCCGTATTGTATAATTATGTTATGACATCTTATAATCTCCTACAAAATGGACACGTTCCTCTGTACTGTCTCGGTGTAACGTGACGTGGTCAACGTGTAAGCTGCCTGATTCCACGTCTCTCTCTTCTGTTTTTTGGTAGTTCTTTCATACACATATGTATATTTATACTCTACAGCATGTGATGGTGTTTTTCACGGTGCACCACATAACTCCTAAAGAATAATCCATGTAATGATTTAATACTGAACCACAAATAATGGAAACCGTGAATGGAAAACCCTCAGGTACCAAGGGGGGCCCGTAGGACCAAAGGTTCTTACAAACAGCACGGCGGCTGCAGGCGTGTCAGTCATGAAGTGGAGGGAATGACGCTCTGCTTCAGACATCCCTCAATTAAAATAAAAGATTGTACACGAGTCGCGAATCTGGAGATCGAGTTGAGTCTCGAGTCACTGTAACGTAACTAGTGATGAAACCTAAGAGAAGAAGATGGTGGAACATGGAGTCATTTTGGCCAGCTCGTTGCTGCGGTGAGGCATATGAGCGAGTAAAGCGGGACATCTGCTCTCTCTGATGCAGGACTTGATTTTTGTCCCAGGATCTACACTTCTGTACAATTGATTATTTATAGCTATGGGGAAATATGCATCATCTCTACAACAAGCCAACATTCGTGCGTTCAACTCGTTCGAACGGTTGGAAACTCCCACATTCAACACGGCTGTGTACTATGACGTCCAGAGATCCCTGACCGCCATCTGGAACGGCACTTCAAGCTCTCTGCACATCCAGACTTGGAGATAAGGATGGTCTATCAAAAATCTCATCTCTCCTACTAATTATTAGCAGTAGGTAGTTGTTGTATTTCCCAGAGGAGAGGCGGTAATCACAGGAATCACCAGCTTATCAATACCAATTAATCAGCAATGACGCCGAGGTTCAACAGGCCATACGGGCCTAAGATGGTGATGTCATATCACTATCAAATGTTCAGACTTATGATGATTTTGTGGTTTGGTTTCCCCCTCTTAAACGAAGGAACTCTGAGGGTCCGTTGATCAATAATTCAAATTATCTACAGCTGAATGGTTTTTCTTGATTGGATGGTATCAGGCCTAACTCCTGCTCTGCTCCTCTCTGTCCTGCCTTCAGCCGATGAAGTCACTCTATTCCGAGCCTGGCTCCCCTCAGCTTGGCCCCTACTTCGCTGATGGGCGGCGGCGAGTGGACTATGTCCTAGCGTACCACATCCAGAAGCCTGGCAGCATCCGCCACAAATCTTCCAGGTTCAGCGACAGCAGCTTCATCCGAGGTCTTAGGCGAAGCCTGAGTATGAGGAGCAGCCGGGCTCCTCTCCAGCCAAAGGAGGACCCGGAGGTCGCGGCTCAGGGCCAACAGAACGCCTACGCCGAGGATGACAAGCACTTCAGAAGGGAAGAGTTTGAGAAAAAACTTAGGGAGACGGGGCTGGAGCTGGAGTGTCATGAAGGGGTGAGTACCTGGTTATGGTTACCTCACTGTAACCATAAAAATACAAATAAAAATAAGAAAGTCTTAAGATGCTGATATTCATTTTCCTTTTTAGGGACAGTAACTATAATTAGTTGGTCTATTTTTTTACGGAAAACTCCATCCACCCGTCCCAATCCACGATCTATAGCACTTATCCAAGTCAGGGTTGCGGTGGTGCTGTAATGGGACTCACGTTTAGATTCACACGCATCTCTGTGTAAGATTTTTCATAAATTGTGTCTGACCTGACAGAACGATAGAGTCCGTCACGCGTCACATGGTGGACTTGAAGAGCCATATACAGGGGGCAACTCTGACAGATCGGTCCGGGAGATTTGAGGTCATTCTGACAACGTTTAGACTCATAATCTGATTAGTTGCTGCTGTTTGGTTTTGATCAACTTAACGCCCCATGACTCAGGCAGGGTCAGCAGGTTCTCATCTCAACAGTTCATCTCAGACAAACTGCTCATACGCAGACACAGCTCCGAGTTACGGTACTAGTCCAGTATGTCAGGAGAGCAGAACAGTGGATTTTGTTGACCATATGGCCACCGCTTGAGGAGTGACAGACTCTGCTTGAAAGACTCTACCTGACATGAAGCGTTCTGGCTCTATAGTACAGCAGATACAATTAGTCCACAAAATATAAAGTCAAGAAGAAGAAGAACTAGGAATGATTATCTAAAATTGCATTTTGTACTTTAGAATGTGTTGAGTTGAGTTAGAGTTCCAAAGAAAGAACAAAGAACCAAACCAAAACTTGAATAAATCAGATTAGATGGATTAGTCAATATTTGATTTAATATGTACTATAACAGTCTACAAAACTGTAATATAGATAAAATATTCATCCATCTATCCATGATCCATAGCGGTAGTCCGTGTCAGGGTCGTGCTGGGGGTGGAGCCTATCCCAGCAGTCATTGGGTGAAAGTCACCCAAAGTCTATCACAGGGCTGACACAATCACACCCCCATTCACACCTATGGGCAGTTTAGATACTCCAATTAACCTATGCTGCATGACTTTGACGGGGGTAACCGGAGTAACTCACGAGACACAGAGAGAA
The DNA here is from genome assembly GCA_900303265.1 of Brotula barbata. NCBI lineage: Eukaryota > Metazoa > Chordata > Actinopteri > Ophidiiformes > Ophidiidae > Brotula > Brotula barbata. Next base: position 10,891 of record OMNV01004894.1, on the reverse strand, counting down.
CGTACAGAGATGTGATAAATAATAATCTTTACAGGATTTTATTAGTATCAAGTCACGTTTGAGTACAGGACGCGTCTCAACTACAGTAAAAGAAAAATGTACACAAATGGAGTCAGTTTGACAAGCTGAGATGATGAAACTCTGGAGGCGATATCGGATAGCCACATATTTACACTTGATCTTCAAAAAGAAGATGCTCCTAATGCAGATGGGATCTCCATCTTTGAACTGCCACACAGACATCACTCTGTTTATTGTTCTATCTGGGCTCATTAAAACTTCTATTTTTATTGGAATATTTTCCTGTTCACGCTTGTGGCTTGCTACGTGAGGACACACACACACACACACACGAGGAACAGTTAGTTGTCTTTATGGAGCATATTGTCCTTCTGTTGTCACTTTTCTTTAGACAAACAAAGACAAATGACTCAGATTTTCTGCACAAGCCCGTGAATGATGTACATCAGACGACGAAGAAAAGGGCTCTTCAATTGAAAATGTCACAACTGTCTGGAAAAACAAAGCAAATGTCACCAAATGGATTGAAAATGCGCAGACAAACTTTGCCATACGTTGCTGTCAAAATGTAACGGAGGCCAGAGTTTGCCACCTCAACGCGTTATGTAAGAAATAATCCACCACAGTCACAGAACGTATCGCTGAGTGTGGGGGAGGCTGTAATGGGACTGACATTTATGAGTGCAAATGTTGCTGTTTTTCCACTCTCGGCGAATCCGTACCAGACGAGTCCCTGTGCGAGATCACGGCGCGTGTGACGTGACGAACGAATGAAGTTCAGAGTGTCTGAACCTGACATCTCGGACGCCACCAGACTGAAAGTGACGAGGATTTACAGACATTTCCACGCTTTGATTTAACCTGAAGACGAGCACAAGGAGACCAAACTGACGTCCCCAAGGACACCGACGTCGCTACATCTGGTTTAAATGCTCTTCGACGGGCAGTCCCAGGTCAAGCTCTGAGCAGAGGCTGCGTGTTTACAACATACCAGAGTCTAATGAGCGTTCATTCTGAAAAGACAAATATTGATCTGTGGAGGCAAGAGGGAGCAAATATTCCCGAGTCCCTCCTCAAAAGTCTTCTGTGTAACTGGTAGGAGTCATTTAATGAAACGCAACATCTGCACGGCTCCAGAATCCACCCCCGATTGGAGGAGAACTACCATGTGAGCGGATATCCTCGTATGTTTTGAAACGGTCCCCAATGCGGTCCGAGGAGCTCGGCCAGGCATCGGTGACGCTCAGGGAATATCAGCGCGTTTCATTTCTGCACGTGTCTGCAACTCCAGAACATGCGGTGTGAATCATGAGCCAACGAACAGAAGGAGCCACAAATATGAAATTATTGTCGCCAAAAATACCATAGGAAAAAAACCTCCTCTAGATAGACCGGCTTAGCAGATCACAGTGCACTCAGCTGAGACGCAAGATTTAGACGAACGCACGGCATTCATGCCGGCTGAGCCCACACTAATCCTGGAGACGGATCGGATGATACACCGAGAAATAGAACTCCAATTTCTCAGTTTATCATCCAGTCAGTGTGTTGTTTTGTAATGTTTATAACCGTGAGCCAGAAACAGGTAAGTACATGTTAGTGTGGTCGAACAGGTAGAGAACAGGAAGAATAACCAACCGGACTCTGAAGGAGGAGTTGGAACACCACGACCAACTCATCTGGCTGCTCGTTCACTTGTTGGTCCTTTTTGATGGATTTGTTCTGGGACTTTTCAGTGTATCGTACATTTGCAGCTCCTTCAGTCTCCAGTGTTTGTTTTCTATATTTGTACTGCAATGAATGTAAATAATGTGTGTAAATGGCTGAAATGGTGTGATGGTCCGTTCGTGTTTTCCTTACTTTGTCATATCTTGGTTATCTTTCAGTGTAAAGTCACCAACATAGCCTTCCTGAAGATCCACGCTCCCTGGAATGTTCTGTGTCGAGAGGCTGAGTTCATGAAGCTCAAGATGCCCACCAAGAAGGTACCGTATCCTCCATCAGCACGGTTCTCAGAGGACCAAAAAGAAAACTCGCATGAGCTTCCATTGATTTGTGTGGTGCGGCGGTCTGCTGGTTAAGCACAGAAACATGAGACCATGTTGTTGTGTTGGATGTGAGACAGAGATGAACGGAGCTTTGAATCACTGCTACCAACCGCTGAATCAGCTGCAGACCTGTAGACGCTGACCTCAAAGTACTATTTTGGTACGCTTGGCCCAACAGACAGGAACAGGAGCCTGGGGAGGCAGTATTGTTGGACTCCCTCGGTGTCCCTCTTCAGCCCTCCCTCCCCTTCATCCATCCCAGTCATCCTCTGGAGAGACAGGGGAAAGGATGAGGATGAGAGAGGAAACAGAGGAGAGGATGATGGGATCCATGGGGGATCGGAACAGATGAGGGCTTTATGGGGGGGTGTTGGGAAACAGAGACAAATGACCCCCTGAGCGGTTAGCGGCCTGGTTAACCGGTTGAACCTTACGTGTCAGTCGGTGTTTGATCGCTTAAATTGCTTCTTTTTCCTCCTCTTCAGGTGTATGAGGTGAAGCAAGGCAGCAACATTGTGGAGAAGATCCGACAGTTCATTCACAAAGTCACGGCTCCTCTCCACCCAAAAGTGGACGCCAGTCGGCCACAGAGCGTCAAATCCCTCTGTCACCCGTTCTCCAGAGAGAAGCAGCATCTGTGAGTGCACTTTGAGTTTACCAACAACACGATGCATCTAGGACCTCCTCAGGCCCCCCCCCACGGGGCAGCTGGAGGATTACTGTCACGAACACCACCACCATAACTCCAAGGTCATCACAATTTATATTTCAATAAATGACAGCTGACGGCTAAATTACAATTTTTATTTAGTTTTAATTCATGGTGCTGCCCTGGTCGGTGTAACCGTGGACCGTCGGTCACCCACACACACACCCACACACACACACACACACACACACACTGGGCCTCAGATGTCATCTTTGAACTGGTTCAGGATGTCTGTGAGGTGGTAAATAAAACCTGGGTTTGGATTTCTCCGATGAGGGGGGCAACAAAACAAAAGTAATAACAGGAAAGAACGTGTGTTCATCAATAAAACACAAATCAAACAACATGGCTGTTTACCAATGAATATTATTGATATGATTGATGAAAGCGATAATAAAAGAGAAAATGAAAAAAGATAAACGAGAATAAGATCAAGACAGAGAGAGAGATTCTGAATATGAAGAGTAAGACTGTGATTAGGTTTCTTGAGTGTTTTATCTCTAACGGTAAAACAAATAGATACAGTATCTGTTCAATAATAGTTCAGTGGAATTCCCTTTTCCAAAATAAAAGAACACATTTCTTAGACAAGTATATTATAATAAACAATAATCACTAAAAAGGAATGGAAATCAAATTCGATTTCTAATACTGATTTGGAAACAATAGGACCGGAGTTCAGCTCTTTTTAATTAAATAGATTATAAATGATAAATGAATCTTCCATCTTGGACAGTTTGGTCAATTATCTTGAGGAAATGTTTGCACCTTCATTGGAGTGAGAAAGTATTTGTAAAATAAAAGCAAATGAAATAAAAGTCTTTCATTTTGTTAAAAGACCCCCATAGATTCCAGTTTAATAAGTTTTGATCATTTAATCCTTTTTTCTTTTTTTTTTCTTTTTTTTATTACTTATCAGTAACTTTTAGCGATATTCAGAGATTTAAAGAAAGATGTTGATAAATAGCTTGGAAGTTTGTTCATTCTAATAATTTTGATTCTTCGTACAGGAGATGAATATAAACTAGGCAGATTTTACTCTTATAAAGTACGTAAAGAGCCCACCCATGACCCACCCTGATGCTATCGTCACACATCACTGTTGGAAGTAAAGCAACACAAAGAGGCAAAGTTAACCTGCTAAATGTCTCAAAAAACGCAAAAGAAAACCAAACACAGAAACTGAACTCGTGTAAGTTATCGAAGCTAAAGAAATAAAGCTGAAGAGTAAAGAAACACAGACACAAAGCTTACAGCAGCAACGCTAATCTTTCAGAAAGGATTCAGCCTCTCTTGGATTGTTAGATCCAGGATGTGAACCAGCCCCTGCAGACTGGTCTCGTTGAAAGGTGAGGTCTGGGCTAAGGTTTTCAGTGCAGATCAAAGAATCTTCTCCTTAGCTTGGAAATCAAGAATCTTTTTGAATCATTCGAACTCAAACTGGAAGATGGATCCAGATGGGCGGCCTTCATCACCCTCTGCTTTTACTGATTAACCTAGAGGCACCGGTTCAAAATGTCAACGCTAAGGCTAGGACCAGGTTTTCAGCTTGATGTAGGTCTTGTGACCTTTTTGCAGGTTCTTTCACGGTCAGTATTCTGCATCAACCCGTTCGTGTTGGTACGGCCCTGTAGAGGTTCTCCTGACGGGTTTAAGGTCCCAGTAACCCAGACATCATCTCAGGAACACAGTCTGAGTCTGAGTCTGATTCTAGACCTGCTTGTCTTTCATCCTCAGGGCTGTTTGCTTCATTGTTGTTTGAATTATTGAGTAGCAGAAGGAAAAAAAATGATGTTAGGGAGCGCTTAGGTCAGGTGACCATGCTGGGTCTTCACCATCTGTTCCGAGTAGAAAAACTACCTCACCTCTCAGGTCTTCGGCACACAGAGTCCATCTCGTGTGTCCTTTAGTCCATATTTGATCTTCAGATTCAGGTTTGCCAGGGTCTTTGTTGTGTTCTGCTGCAACCTCACCGTAAGAACAGGACGGAGACGTGCAGCATCTCCACGTATAACAGAACAGAAGCAGAGAATGTGATCTTGCTGGGATGTATGGAGGAGAGAGTGGGCAGCAGGCAGCTATATTTACAGCTCTGACTAACAGCCAGGAGACCACTCACCTCAGCCTAATCACTGTTTACATCACTCCAACTACCTGTCTGTCGGGCCAGGACACAAGAAGAAGATCCACGGACTGAGTGAGGTTCTTTTATAGTCTTATACTGGATGCTCAAGAGGACCCTAGCCCGGACCGACCACTGAGCGGCACTGTAGCACTGGGCAAGTGGAAGAGCTAGGAAGGGGGATATGTCCTGTCCTTACTCAGAGAAATCCTCTTCGCCGGCCTGAACATTCTAAGAGCCATCACGCAGTAAACTGAGGCTCTGCTCTGACCCAGAAACAACTAGAGACTCATCAACCAGGTTCACATCAACACAGACACTGACACGAGAGCTCTCACAGTGTGGCGACACAAATGACGTCATGTCGCGCTCGTTGCAGGTCTACCTGGGCAGGGCAGGGCACGCTGTTATGTTTATGGATCAGTCTAATTACTCTCCTAAACCGCACAAATCGGTTCAATCCTTACCACGTTCTTGTCTGTTTTTCTTTCGGTAAACATCCCCGACCAGCACACACATCTAAACACGGACAATAGAGTATATTCTGGGTGTAACGATGACTATGGGATTCTAATCTCTCACTGCCAACAAAGTTTGAGGCCCATTTTTCTCTGCTACTAATAAAATATTGTCACTCGTGAAAAGAAACTTACTTGTATCGTGACCTCACTCCCTGTGAAGACACTTTTTGTCATTACAAAAGGTTTCTTAGCCGATTTCTGCTCTCGAGTGATTTTTTGCGTAGATGTGTTTTGGTGACATTCTAGTGGTTTCTATCAGCCTGGTCCAGAGTCCACCAGACCTCCAGCTCCACCTTCAGTGCTCTTCCTCTGCGGTTCATAAAGACCGATTTCTGCTCCACTACCTCCACCAGGGGGCGACATTCTAAATGCGTATAGGGAGACATGCTCTCTAGTTAAGGACACCACCTATCCCCCTCCCATGCCTTCCACTTGGCCGGTGCAACAGCACCACTCAGTGGACAGTGCGATAAGATCAGATACACTCCAAAGATATCCAGCAAGCAACAAGTTCAACAACAAAACAAAGTCACAAACCGAGTTCTGACGAAAATAACCTGTTTCACGAATTTATTGTAAAATCACGATCACTGTAGATTTTTCACGAGTGAGTGAAATGATTTGTGCTCACAGCCGCACTGGGATCATGTGGACAGGATGTCACCTTGTCTACATATGGCTCGGTATATGTGCAAAAAATTGAATAGAATATAATTATAACACACCACCAAACCACAGCACAAAGTCTCCAAACGGCAGCACACAGCAATAATAAGTGTTTTACAGTTACAGTGCATCTTGGCCATCAGCTGTGATTCATCACTCCCAGTGGGTGGAGAGCCATAGAATACACGTGGGCAAACTAATGCATGTCTGCCTGCAGATAATGAGACTTTTAAATTCAGACTGCAGCAATTCCCGGCAAACTCACAGTCACTCTTTTTATTAATATTGTAATAAAGAGGAAATCATATGAACGTACACAGATTTCTCATTTACTTTAAATTATCATAATGTCAATAAATTGATCCGAACCACATCCACGTCTTCTGTGTGGTTTTGGGACCTTTTACCTGTCAATTTATTCTCTTATCGATCGATGCGGTTCCACCTACATCACCGACCTGCTTCGCTGCAGCTAACGGGAAAGAACAAACACGTGAATGTTGACCGCACACATAAACGCGCTCTGACGCGCGGTTCCCTGGACGTCCACTCAACTCTGAACAGCTCAAAGTTCATCTGAATCCAAATCAGTGTCCTTCATCCAGTTAGAGGAAATAAATGTGGAATCATGACAGTAGGCCATATGGTTGAAAAAACATGCAAACAAATTTAAGAAAAAAATGTCATTTCAACTTTTCTCTAAAATTATGGCTTTATTCTTACAATGGTTCAACTTTGTGCTCAAAATATTGAGGAAGTTATAAAAATGGAGAGTGACTTTCTGCTTGTAGTATTTATTCTAAAAATCTCTCAGCCTGTTTGTTTGTTTGTTTGTTTGTTTGTTTTGTAGAGTCTGTATCCAAATCCCGTTTTCTTCTTCTTTGCCAGATTTGATCTGTCGGACAGGGACAAGTTCTTCGACAGCAAGACCAGGAGCTCCATCGTGAGTAGAGCGACTGCCAGCCGTGTGTGTGTGGGACCAGGCCCCCTGTGACTTCCTGCTGAATGAGAGGACTTTCATCACGCTGCATGTTAGCACGTTGACAGCACGCTTACCGTTTCTGCCGCGTCCTCGCCTCTAATCCTGCTTTCACAACAATCGAACCAAAGAACGTCACCGTGGTCACACACACACGGGGCCCCGTTAAAACCATCTCAGGCCGTGGTCGGGACGCACGTTTCCTTATCACACTTGGAACTGGGGGGTGTTACCCAGAGATGAGAGGGATGAACGACACAAGAATATAAGACACAATGTTGGAAGACGGGAGTGTGACCTTTAACCCCAGACTCAGAGTATGACTGAATTTGGACTCCTGAATTTATCTGCCTAAATTCAATGCTGTAATCTCCGTGTCTAACAGAGTGACCGCGTGTTGTGAACCCTCATTTAAACCCTTTAAACAGCAGAAAAACACGGAGCAGTAACAGACCTGGTCTTAGACCTGGTTTGGGTTGGTCTAAAGTACAAACACGTTCTAGTAATGAGCCAACATTTTACATGACCGCCCCTCATTTTAAGACCAACACACCAACGGACGCACCAAAGGACGCACCAACGGACGCACCAATGGGCGCCAGTGTGTTTGATATTTACACAACGTGGGTGCTGGGCGTGAAGATGAGGACTGCGTCGGGGGCACACGTGTGATTGATTGTGATTGATTATTGGATGAAGCTCCACAGTCAGAGCGGTCAAGTGACTACGGGCCCGATCGACCTCAGCTAGTCAATAAATCTTTATTGTCACATAATAGGACAGAGGCTCTGCCTGGTGTTCCTGAGAGATGATCAACACCTTCTCCCCTCCCCCACCCCTCAATGTGCAATCCAATCCACAATCCAATCCACAGCGCTGGTCTGCAGGAGAGCGGTGGGCTCCTGTGTGTGTGTGTGTGTGTGTGTGTGTGTGTGTGTGTGTTGCTTTGATTTGTGGGGGCTGCCATCCCTTCTGCTTCGGTGAACCCGAGGGAACCTCCATCTTCACGTTCACGTGGACCTGCGTTTGAATCTTTTCTTCTTTCTTCAGGTTTATGAAGTGCTGAAACGGACGAGATGCACCATACCCAAACACCCCATGGGTAAGAGCCCCCACCATCTCTGATACGCTCCTGTCAAATCTGCTTCATTTCTGTTGATTTTGTATTATTTTAAGGGTCCAAACACCGAAGGTCCCTGTTGTCTTTGGTTTGATTTAGTTCCTTTTTCTCAGTAATAGTTTGTCACCAAATGTAGAAGATCCAAGTTCCAAACCTCAGCCATTATTTTCCATAACTTATTTCAAGCACTGCATGTCCCTAGGTAGCTGTTAGTAAAATCAGGCCCTCGGGACTCAAAGGTCCAGGCTCCAAATCCCCGGGCCACTTAATCTGCTTTTGGAAAAGTGGTCTGTTAATTCAAACACTTGGATAGACGCTGTAGGTTTAGTTCACGGTCTTCTCTGCGTGTCGCCTGGAGCTTGTAGAGGTTGTGCGTGACGCTTTGTCCTCCGGTTAGATTTCTGAGGCCACAGCGGTCCTGAGTTTGAATCCCAGTATTGCCAACTCGTGCTCATGAATGTGGACGTTTCAGCAGAATTTCAAGTAAAACGTGATAAATGTGGACCCATTTCTCGTTACGTCAGCGCTAAAGACAAAAAAACAATACAACAAAATAAAAAAAAACACATTTAATCAGAATTGGAACTGGGTCTGGCCTGTATTGATTGGTTTTGGATCAAAAACTCTGGATGAACGGGTCAAACCTCCTTGGAAGAAGTAATTACATTTCTGACTCAGGTGTTTTTGAAAGTAAAGCCGATGGTCCTCGCTGTTCAGGACGGAGCGTAATGTTCCCGAATCATTTCAGAAGAAGAAAAGGCCAAGATGGAGCGTATCAGGGGAACGCAGCATGACTTACTGTTCAGCAGTGTGCGTGTGTGTGTGTGTGTGTGTGTGTGTGTGTGTGTGTGTGTGTGTGTGTGTGTGTGTGGATTATAAAAA
>OMNV01004888.1:53521-79455 GCA_900303265.1 Brotula barbata | reverse complement strand
GGAGGGAAGATGAAAAGAAAGGAGGCGAGGATGAGGAGGGAGACTCAGAGTTAGAGCAGAGGAGGTGATGAAAGGAGAGCGAGAAGGGTGAAGGTTAGGAGAATAAGAGTAGAGGGATAAATGGAGCTGAAGGTTGGGTGGAGGAGTAAGGGATTTTTGTAAAGACTGATCTTAAAAAAGATTGATAATACTGGCTCACAGTCACCCTGTGATGATGGCGGGCGCCGAGTATTCCCTCACCTCCTTCAAATCCTTCACTGCACAGGTCAGTGTCAATCCCCGTCCGCCTGTCAATCACACCGCTCCCAAACAAGAAAATGTTCTCTTTAGACTCTCAGGATCACTAAATACACGCTCAGGCAAAAACTGAGCCTCTCTGTCACAGCACTGCATCCTCACTCCACTGTTTCACTCTCACTTTCATTTTTCTTCCTCGCTGTTTACACATCTTGTGTGGATTTTGGAAATGTCTTTTGCCGGCCTGGAAATGGATTGGAAAATGAGAAAGTATACTAAATGATATGGAATAACATGGAAAAAGGTCAAGGTTCCTGTAAATCCACCTTTGTCATCTTCAGATACCACATGACGAGAGGCTTCCTGTTGTTGAGTGACTTTGCTAATATTTGTGGCCAAGATGTTGCCAAATGTATTTGACCAAAATGCTAATTAATATGCTAAAAAATCTGAATGGAAAATGGAAAAAGACTGAGAGCATCCTGGGTATGAGACCTGCAGCCTTTCAGCATTCTAGCCTCTGTTGTCAGGTTAAATGTTTCCAATGGAGTTGGTTTACTGTTTGTGCTAGTCGGGCTTTTATCTTTCAAAATAAAAGACTTTGTAGAAAGTGTTCGTATTTATGTGACCTATATGCACATGTGTGGACCGGCAGGTCCCCAAAAAGAAATTTACCTCTGATTAATTATCAGCAATATACTAAATGATGGATACTTTAATTTCCAATAATATTATCCAAACTGCCCATTTGTTAACAAACTTCTTAAACCCAATTAGAGGTAATTCTATGATATCTTTTTCAGTCAGCAGGCAACACACATTTACACAAACGTACGACATTATTAATGAATTTTTGATCAGATAATCAAAATGGAAAATGGTTCCAAACTTCTTCTGCCTTAGGGTGGAGCTTTGAGTTTCTGAGCTTTACCTCTGATCTTGAATGTCACTGAATATTGTTGCAAATAATCTGTCCTGAAAAAGTAAATCTCTGATGGGCCCCTATATTCCACTGAAGGCGGTGACGTACTCATGAAGTTCCGTGTCGTGCTTTTGGAACCGGTGCCCCGTTATCTGATGCCGTGCCTGCTCTGCAGTGAGAGGCTCACGGCTTCAGTGGCGTGATACTAAATGGAAAAGGGGATACGTGCAGATGTTTCACGGAAGGAAACGATAAGGCCGAAAATTACCTGTCTGACGCATTTCAGCTGTTTCTCTTTATTCCAACCGGGCCCCTCGGTAAATACGTCGGTCGTCATTGTCTGTAACAACGCAGAATGTGTGAAACGATGACACCGCCTTGATTACGCAGGACTCTTCTTTATGGAAATCAGTCGGGGAAAAAAAGCCTCATGACTGAACGCAGCAGCAGACATCTACTTTATCTGTGGGTTAGGGTATAAATTAACCCCCCGAAAAAGTAAAAATACTCCATTGCAGTACTTAATTATGTACATATCTGAAGAAAAATCTATACTTTTACTTGTAGACTTATGTGCTTTTCTCAAAAAAGTTTCATGACTCATTACGAAATAATTTTGTGACATGTTTGCAGACTGGGAAGTGGACAGGAAACTGAAAAGATTTGATTTTTATTCAAAGTTTGATGTTGATAAAGTTACTCAAGCATAACTTTGAGGTCATTTGTCCACCAGTGACTTTAACCACATAATAGTCCAACTTATTGGGCTTTGACCACAATACACTTGAAATATTTTTCTCCACTGTATCATAAACTCAGATTTTATAACCTGGTTTACCATTGTTGACTAGTTTAACGGTGGTACCGTTAATTTGACATCTCACATTTATTCACGGCACGTTCAGATTTGATCGTATTTCACACTGACTTATGGAGCTTTCCAAAATATAAATATTTAGTGGATATAAAGCAGAATATGCAGTGAAAGTGAATCTCATTTTAGCATTTCTGACAAGGAACATTCAATGCGAGTGTCCACTCAGTGAATCCTGCTGGCATACGTGCATTTAATGCATAGATCATCCCATCAATCATAGGTTGATCAAAACTGTACTCTATATTTCAGATACCACAAATTTATCACCTCCTCCACTGCAACGTGAGCAGTATGTAAAATGTAGTGACAGCCAGAGGATCAACCTCCGTATACTGAATATCAAAACTGATAAAAATCAATGTTGATATTATTTATTAACATAAAATATGTGCGTGGGAACAAATTCAGGCAATTTGTGGGATGCATTTAATTTGTTTGTACTGGATACAAAACAAATCTGTGATCGACATCCTGCAAGTTATGAGTTCCTAATTAACATTTTTTTTTCTTTTTTTTATGCTATGACATTATATTTAGCTAGTTTAAAACACCGTGTCTGATGCTGTGTTTGTTTTAAGAGGAGTGGATCAGAGAGGGCTGCTCGTCTGTGTGTTTTGGATGAGCTTAATGGAGAGGCGGTGCGTACTCGACCCAGAGATCAATGTGGGAAACGGCTTGTTCAGAGGAATAACAGACAGAGGGGAGGAGAACAAACTGCAGAGGCTCAGTTTCACAAGCTCTCCCGGTGCACCACGTGGAACTAAGTGGCTAATACTGGGCACAATATGTCTCCTTTAAATGACAGACCTGACACACTGACTGTCATTTGCTGTACATCGTCGTATAATTCATCGAAATATTTACAATAAATGTCCAGTGCGGCTCTCTTTTCTTTACTGCTATATTCCGTTTTTTCCTGATCCTCATTGCATTTCTTGAGTTGCTCCCAACCTGTTAGCATGTGGCTAACGGCGAGTCTAGGCGACATATATTCTATGTTATTTAGGGGTCAGTTACATTAATGCACAACACACAGACACAAAAACACACACACACACACACACACACACACAGACGGTAATCCACACGTACACTCTCGTGCTGCAGCACCACTGTGCACACTGAGTAACACTCCTTGCTAGCCTTGTCCTTTTTGTGCTTACCAGGTGGGTAAATTCCGATGTCATATGTCAGTGTCATATTTCTATAGTTTACAAAATCAACTTTTCCCATTTAAAAATGTTCAAGATAAACATCCAAGTTAGCGATATTCCACAAATATAGTTATAGTATCATGTTGGAAAATGCAAATACTCTTTTACATCTTAACACAGTTATCTGGGATTAATGTTCCCCTTCTTTTGAATAATAGTAATTCATATTCTGCATCTAGAAGATTTCCTACAGTCCCAATGATCTGTAGTTGTGGGCAACGAGATTTGCCCACAGATTCCACAAGTTGGTACGTTTATGGTACATTTTGTCTCTGCAAATAAATGTTTTAATGCAAAGAAAATGAAGAGAATGCTTTGCGTGAAATCGTTCCAGGGGCTTTGGTTTGATTTTTTTTTTCATCAAAAACTTGCATTGAAGAGCAGGTAAATAAAAACATCGTACGCCGTGACTCAGAGGTTGCGAGGCTCTTAAATCACTTTGTTCATTTACACGAGGATCCAGGCTCTTGTGGGTTTTATCGACAGTTCTGTCGGTAAATGGCTATTCAGGCCATTTGCAGTATGAATTTAACTTATGACATTTACATGGCTGAATAAATCTATGTGCAGACGCATAATCTAGATCTGTTACCCAGAACAGACATGCTTCAATTGTAATCAAAGTTTTAAGGTGCAGCTTAATATATTAAGTTAGATCCTTATTTGAGAGCCGTAAACAAATTCTGGATGAATTTCTTTGTGATATGAGCCAAACCTTGAAAAAAAGCCCAGAACATAGAGAGGTAAGATCACAAGATGAATTAGCAATGCAGAACGGAGTGACTCAGGAAGATGCAATTCATTATCCTTAATTCTTCAAGTTTTTTTTTTTGTTTTTTTTTGTCAATCGTTCTTCTTTCCATCATTTCTGCCTGGCAGGGATTTTTCCTCCTGTGGGTTGTATGATATTCAATCTCCTAAGTATTGAAAAAAGACACGTGAGAGGTTTGTGTGTGCGTGAAATGAAAGATGAGCTGTTGATGCGACGGACATTTACATTGAATCAATTAGCTAAAAGCGCATTTTGCTCTATATACAAAATCACTAACTATTGATGTTACTTTCTCTGAAAGGTCATCAAAACAGTTTGCCGGTCGTAACCTCATCCGTCACCGTTTTGTAAAATAAGAATTAATGGTGAGGCATTTTGTGAAGTCCTTTTCGCTTCGCCCGAAAGTTTTGGCACAAACTTTAATGCACTGTCCTCTCAATAAACTTCTAATCTCAGCAAGTCTTCTGCATAGCAATGACCACTGATGGCAACGCGTGGCAGGTGAGCGTATGATATTATCTACAAATGTACCGATCCGAATCAATCAATCGCAGAGCAGCTGCCAAAGGAAATGACTCAATTACTGCACCTGTCAGGGAGAAAAACTAGCTGCTTTTAAAAGACGGGACGCTCTGATGAATTATATATGTCTGTGATCAGCACGTAGCTCTGACTTGAAATCCATAAAAAGGGACAAAATGAAATATTCAGCAGATCTGTACTTTGTCACTTTTGACCTAAAAACCTTATGGTCATGTTAGTTTATATGGATTAGAATGAGGCAGCTTGGTCTTGCGTCTGCTTTTCTTTTGGCATTTTGCCGTCCTGCAAGCAAGCATAAAAATGTGGAGAATACAGGAAACTAATACAGTGCTCGTGTTTTTATTATTATTTTGAATCATTTGGAAATCAGAATAAAACTCGCTTCATCCAAATTCTTAGCCGGGCCAAAAGATTTGAAAAGAATGACATCCCTTACATGTGTGCTCAGGTCAGCTGACCTGACTTCACAGGAGTCAGCTGCTCCTCAGTGACCGGTTCAAAGGAAAGGGAGGGGCTGCATGCTGGGTTGTTAGGCCAGAAGCCTATGGGGGGAGGGGGGGGTTACACCATGGTTAGCCTAATGTAAAATCAACCGGCAGAATAATGGATGTGGTTGAATATTATCCAGAAACTAATCACAGCCTGGGAGGATCCCTGGGAGGATCTTTGTGCGTGTTATCAGAGGCTGAGGAGACTGGAGAGTATTTCAGTCATTAGAAGGCAGATAGAGATGAGAGAGCTCTCAGACTTTGTCTTTCCTGCCTGCGGGAGCTTCTCAGTTCTAGACTGCTGTTTCAGTGCGGAGATGTGCTGTTAATTACCACATGATCAATTTTCTTCACTTGATAGTATTAGGTGCTTGTTCTTCCTGGATAGTAGACTTGAAGCAGTGATGTCATTTTCACACCGGTGTGATTTTCCTTTCCCGATACCAAACCAGGCCAGTAGCTGATGTCACACCACGGTAGCTCCATGTTGCATCACTTTTGTGTCTTTAAGTCTTCAAGGGCGTTAGCCAGGATGTTTTTGGTGTGACTTTGGTAATAAAATGTCCTATGATGGACACGTACGTACGTCACCATGTTTACATTTGACCACATGTCGGTTGTCAGTGTTTGGCCAACCGATGTGTTATTCACTTAGCACTTGGAACTGGCAAATGAATATACTGGAATCATTAAAACGTTACCATCATATAGCTACAACAATACAGGCAGATTTATTTATTTTATTTATAATTTACTGCAACAATTTAGTGATGTTTTTCATCATTTAGATTTTTCCGTTTCGCTGTTCAGATTTTTCTCATTTTCTCTTCCTTTGATTTTTCACGCTCAAAACAATCTGTAAGAAGTCTAATATAATAAGTAGATTAATCTACTGTAAATATTTTTTTTAAATAGGAGCGGCCCTACTTTCAGTACAATACTTTGACAGTAGATGTGACAAAACGTACGTTATAAACAACACAACGTTGTGTTGGATGGACACTTCCATGTGTTGTCTATGTGCTGTTAAAATACATTAATAGCCTAAAACCATTAAAAGATTAAAAGCCTCTATGAATGGTGTGGTAAGTGAACATTTTCACAACAAAATAGCTAAAATATACCACGTGGCGCTTCCTCTTATGTTTGAGTCCCAATGATTTTGCTAAATAAATAAGATAAATGAGTATATTATTTGACATACTGTAATTGTCAATGATAAATTGTTAAATCAGTCGAAGTAATTCGCATGAGTTTTCTGGTTTACATTTCAAATCTGGGCACCATGGTCCCCGCTTTACAAATCTTGAAGCTAATGCAATTTTTACTGGTTAAATGATTCGAAGGGAGCCTTAAAACACTGTGGTTAAGAAGGAGAAGCAGATTAAAGTCTTGGCACTTATAACAGAGTATTTCACAGTAAGTACTCTACAGTCAGTCTCATTAGTACTTTTGGCATTGTTTTGATAGTTTATCAGCAGGTAGTTGGCAGGTTTTAAGTCAACAAGCACCAGTCGATGGAGTAAATATTCCTAACGCTCCCCCATATCTACTTTAGATGCACAGCTAATGAAATCAGCGGCAATTAAGAGGGAAAATCAAAAAAAAAAACAAACAAACAAAAAAAAAACAACACATTAACAACATTTTACCATATGAGGCATTAAAGGATTAAGTGTGAAATCAGGGATTCAGCACTGCATTAAACAAATGAGTGGGCGTAGTTCATAATTTCCTGTCGTAAATACATAGAATTTCCATAATCTAATTACGTGCTGCTGTTTACTAACATCTGTTATCTTACATGTCCCCTTTGTGTACAGAGGCCTCACTAAGCATAATCGGTCGTAATATGACGTTTACTTTAATCCTTTACTAATGATTTACAGGTAAAATAACTAATGAATTCATCAGTTTATAAATAAATTATTAATGTGTTATACATGGCTAATAAGCTGTTAGTAGATTAGAACAATGTTTAGGCTGCCATCTTCCAGAAGCCCTATAATGTCCAACTCTGCTTTTAGCTAAGTTATTGAATTTACACCGTTAAGAATCTGTAACGAGAATTCCGTCAACATTTTCTTGGATTTCAGTACGGAGAAGTAAGTCGTAGGTGTGAAACCAATAGAACTTGCCCATCTTCTCGCTGTATGCTTCCGCTGACATCTGTACAGATGTTGCATCATCCGTTGGTTTTACTGCGATAAGAGGATCCATAGCAAAGCAACAGAAGTCCCAGTTTGGTTTTGCTTCCTTTAATGCGACACGGCACCAACTGAACCAAGTTACAGCAAAAGTAGATTCTAGAGGAGATCATGTGTACATAACTGTAGTTTTTGCTGTGTGTAGTTTTTCTCCTCTCTCAAGGTACAGGCACATGTGAGACGTTGCAACTCCTGATTCCAAAGGGCGAGCAGGTGCTTTCCACCTCGTAGGTCTGTGTGGGCTCAGCATGTGTAGTTTCTGCAGCAATATGTCACACTTTGTATCAGAACCTGCTCCAAAACCTCCATCCTGCACCCCTTGGATAGATTTAAGACTGTTGTTTTCCTGTGATTCCCATTGTGGACCGCGAGCTATTCATGTATTTTGGATTCTGCGGTGTACAGTATTTACCTCTAACACACCCCATCACACACTTCTCCCCAGTGTAATCTAATTTTTCAGATTTTCTCTATATCCTGCTTCATCTTTCATCATCTGCAGCCAACAAGTAGTGCAAGTCACCCAATCGCTCCCAAACATTTCATATCTCAAGATGAGCGAAAACTCCAGCTCTCCTGGATCAGCACTCAAACACCTCCGTTTGTGCTGAGTAATTACGTGTGTGAGTTACCCAGTTCTCTCCACCAGACACACACACACACACATACACACACACATTCCCTGCACAACCACTGACCTGGAACACTGACCCAGGCACATTCGACCTGCTCGCCATCTACAAGGACCCTTAAGTCTGCCAGGACTCTGAAATTGACTATTTATGACTTTGTGACATCACCTCCTGTGGCCTGATAACTGTCATGCTACTATCTGCGGCCACGAGTCCCCGTTGGAGAATAAACCATCTACACGGAGCAGCTCGCGTCAACGTTTTATTGCCCCACACATCCTGGCTTCTAATCAAAAATAAGTGTGTGTAGTGCCCAACAGAATGTGTTAGAAGCTACATTTCATTTTTCACACTCGGATTTCCCTCCATTTTTTCTGGTGTAATTATCTTTTTCTATGATCATAAATGTAAAATGAATGAAATTTTGGTCAAAACAAGGTGATTCATCCATGAGTGTGAGCATTTATAACAACACTTGACCTTGTTTAAAACAACATTTGACTTGTAAACATTTTATCCACCAGTCCTCGTTTGGTATATACCATATTTGCATGAACCTTTTCTTTTTTGAGATGCTGATCAGTGCATCATTAATCTGGGTATGATCTACAGCCTTTCCCGGGTTCTCAGTCCAGGTCCTTGGGTCCTAAAAATATCCATAATTTCCATTTCTGCCAGCACTACCCACGTCTAATTTGCTAAATCAGATGTGCGTAGCCAATTAGGGGTTGTGAGATGCTGACTCTTGACCCTGTGAATATACCTGATTTAGCATGTAGATTTGGCATTTAGAGCGTGGAAAGAAAACATGCAAATTAGTCGGCCCTGAGGAGCAGGACATCCAACATAACATCCACTTACTGTTTTATAAATGGCTGCAATTTTGTACAAATTGCATGATTATATACATATGCACAGAAATTGCGGCTAAGTCTACTTTTAGATGGAACTACAGGAACTCTGTGTACAACCAGTCAAAATGATTCTCAATCTGTTTACACGCAGATCAGCATTCAGATGCAGTTCATAACTTTATCATATGAGTAAGAAACATATGGATTGTGCATATTGTACTTATTCCCTTTCTAGATATGAGACAAAAAGCATCTCAGACAACAGAATTGATCTCGGAGAGACATCCTGTGTGATTTGATAGACAGTTCAAGGGGTGGGACTAGTCAACAATTTGTACAGATTTAATTGTTTGGACCTTTAGGTCAGGCCTACATTTGTATTCTCTGTGACTCATAAGTAACATGAACCAACATTTCCTTTGTTTTGTAATTTGGAGCTCTGAGTTTCGTCCACATTTTTTAGGACTCATCCTAAAGGATCGGGGTGCGCTTAGAGAAGGCCCAGAATATTTTGCTATCGATTAGGAAGTTGTTGTTTTTTCCTCTATCAATTTTCTCAGCTGACCTTCCTGTAGCGGAAAATTTCTTCACCAGACGAATCGGTAAAGTTTCTATCATTTTATGTAATATTTTGACGGATGTGTATGCAGACTTGGTGTCTGTATTTGTATTTGGCCAAAATATTTCAGTTGCTTCATTTTTGTAGGTTTCTTAGCTTACTTAAAGCCAAAAACAACCAAACAAAACTCGAATCACCAGGGACTATAAGCTGAAACAGAATACTCCAAACCTTCATTTATTGTGTTTCTTTGTTTATTTAAAAGTCAAATTGCAACGACGTATATGCCCTTAAGGCTGTAGTGATATCCAGCCATGCAGTGAGTGGAGTTCAGTTTTAATTCAATCATATGGAGAGTTTTACATTCATGTCGTCAGGATGGCTAGACAAAAAAAAAAAAAAGCACATTTCTGGAGGAATTATTTATGTCAATTGGAATGGGAAATTCTGGGGATTCCCCAAGAAGAGCTGGAACACACAACGAAGGACTTTTTGCTTCAACCTGCTGCCTCCACAAAGCAGAGCATCCTCAGCAAACCCACGCAGACGCGGGGCTGAATATGCAAACTCCACACAGAAATTTGAACCCAGGCCCACGACGTCGCCCCTGACACAATCCATACGTGAGTCAAATGAGTCATGTCCACACTATTAGAATGCGACCGTGCTGACTGGCCGATGTGCCATTTTTAAATAAGAATCCAATACGAGCCTGGTGAATCGATGTAACCCAAGCTGTGCGGGTCGGGAAAATGATGCCGACAGACCAGCGCTATCGGCATTTTGTGCACGCTGGAAATCAGACGAGTCTTACAGTTTCTAATCAATTCATTCTGGGCTAGCGGCACGTCTGGAAGAGGAATGTAGAGAGAGACAGCAGGAGCGTGAGACAGAATAATCAAGAGTAATCCTCTGTTCCAGCCTAACTTCCTTTATTGGCATTGCACTGCAAAACATTGATTCTCCTCTGGCAAAACACCAAAAATTATGATAAATAAGCCAATTAAGCAGCAGGCTGTTGAATCAGTCCAGATATCTGAGGGATTAATGAACCTTATGCAACACGGGCTCTCGACTGTTTTATTTCATTACCAAAAGCTCAATGGCATCTAAATATGCTGCCTGGCTCATCCTGACCTCCAGCTCCGGCGGCGGCAGACTGATAGATATCCCCCAAGCTGCCGGCGCCGCTGTTGTTGTGATATATTCAAGCCTGCTGAGGCATTAAGATGAGATTCATTATTATATTGTGTTGTTTCATTTTAGAGCCAACAAAAGGGGGCCCGGGCCTCTCGCCCGTCCTCACATTAGACAGACTTTTAGTCAAGTCCGTTCGGGCACTTCCAGCCAGTCGACCTGATAAACTGCTCGCAATTTGAATCAGAAAGGCAAAGAGAAGAGACAGAAAACAAAAAGGAAGTCCAAGAAAGATAAATGTGATTCGCTACGTAGCTGTGCCGTCTGTGGAAGGTTGTGTATGTACACAAAAGATTTGTGAGCTTAAGCTGGTGCATGCATTTGCGTGCCGGTATATAGATGTTGACATGTATAGATGTGTGTTTGCGCATTTTTCTGTGGGTGAAGCAGGTGTGTGCAGCTCCAAGATAGTGATAAACCACTTTGGGCCTTTGTGGTTTTGTCTCTGGGGGCGCAGTTGAAGAAAACCACAGCTAAGTTTATGTGTGTGTGTGTCTGTGTGTGCTTGTCTGCATGCATATGTGTGTGTGTGTGTGTGTGCGATCCTCACTGCACCTCAGTGTTTTAATAAGTTGACCTGGGGAGCCACAGGGGCTGCCAAGGTGGAGCTTCTCCCCCCCTGAGATGCCTCGTCACGGACGGGAAGCCAAAAACACCGAAGGAATGCCAATACTTCATAAAGAGGGATGTATCTGCAGTATGTGTGTGTGTGTGTCTTTCTGTCTAGCTGTGGATATGTGAAGTTTTTATCCTCCTACCAATTTTCTCATCCGACCTTTGTCTTGAAGAAGAAATCTCCTCCCCATACAAATCAGTGAAGTTTATGTCATCTTATGTCATCTTATGTCATCTTTGGACGGACATTTATGCAGAATTTCTGTCTCTATTTGTGTTTGGACAACATATTTCAGTTGCTTAGCCACAGTTTCATTTTTGCAGCGTTGCTAGAGGGTCGTTACTAGTGACTGTAACCTCTTATCGGAGGTATTTTTGTTCCTGCTCAGCCATAAATCCCATGCCGCCGTTACACTCCAACCCACACCTGAAGCCGAAGACTCTGAACCTTCATTTGTCAGTCAAATTACAAACCTCATATCCGACCTTAAGGCTGTGGTGGCATCCAACCATGCAGCGAGCGCGGTTCAGTTTTAATTGCCACGACAGCTTGATGGTGAATTTTAAATCCTTTGAACACTACAAATTCAATTCCCCATCATATGTTTCCCATTGATGACGTTATGTAGGTGTTGTTTAATCCACGGTCACGCACCGGCTTCCATTTTTTCCAACAATTAAAAGGCTGCTGCTGCATTATGCAGGAATACAGGCAATTATATGTTTACTTTCAACAGAACTGAAGGCAAAGCTCACAATTCCACCTCACTAGCTCTGGGTAGTGTCCCAAAATGAGCCTCAGCAGCTGGAATTCCCATCCTTAGGGACAGGATGAGGAGTTTGGACATCAGCTGAGGTGGTCCGGCCGTCCACTCAGGATTCCTGCTTCCATTAATGGCGAACAAAATACAAAATTGTTCAATACTGTAAAGCGATGAAGCATAGATGGCCTTTTTACCAACAGTGGAGCGGAAATAGCACATAGCATTGTAATGTGATAAGTAAAACTAAATAACAACACAACAATAAATAGGCCCAATTAGATTAAATGAAGTATAAACACTTTAACAGTGGATGCCGGTTAATTTATGATTCATCACACAATGAGCAGTTTGAAATGAAATGCATAAATTCAGAGACGTGTCAGCACAACAAACGCCCGCTGCTCCGTAAGTGAGACAAAGGCTCGTCTGGTAAAGCGCAATCATTTTCGGGTTGCAGACGCCTTTGAAGGAACAGAATCAGTTGAGACTTGAAAGATGATTTTGCAAAACAGGCGGAAGGACGAATGAAATGGTTCGGCGCAAAGAGGCAGAGAAGGCAGCAGAGGCAACAAATGAGCTCTCGCCTGGCATAAACACCTCAGCCTTGATGGAACGCTAAGATGCCGTCTGGATGTTGTTTCTGCATTTTAATTACGGCGCTACGGTATTTTAGAGTAAACAAAGATTAGGAGAAGAAAATGTTGCATTTTTAAGTGGACGTGGTCTTTGAAAATATTTCTGACAACCAGCAAAGTGGGGTGACATTGGCTAAAGCATGCCGCAACAATAAAGTCCTCATAAATGACAATAATGGAGAAAAAAACATGAGGACTGAAATCATACACAAGCATTTGGAATTAAAATGTTAACGATCAGAGGACGAAACATTTTTATCTGTTTCCACACCTAAGTGGGACAATTTGTACTGTGAGTAGAGTGGATCGGGGCTGGAAGAGGGCTTTAAACCCACAACCTTCATGTTATTACGCCACTGTGGAAGCCTAAAGGAATAATGAAATGTAAAATATTAGGAGGAAATCTCTTTGATACCTAATGAATAAAATAAAGAGATTCTTAAGGAAAACAGCTTAGAAAAGTATGACTCCGTTCTGAAAAAGTGATCAGGCTTCTCCAAAGTCTCCCCCTCCTCAGCTGTTTGACCTCCTGAGAGAATCTGACTGGGCAATCAGCAGGAGCGCCGGTGCTCCACGAGTCCGTGCGCCTCCGCCCGGAACAGATGAATTTCCAAGTGATGCCCCAGCACTCGATCGCTGGCGGCCTTGATTCCTTTATCTATGAGATCCATCATTAAAGGATGCCACAGACAACCAAGAAGACAACAGGACGCTCCTCCTCTCCCCCAAACTCATAACAATGGAACGATCCACCCAGGCACCGTTGCGCATCTCTCCGATCACCCCGTGCAGACATCCTTTCGTTCTTACGTCCTTTCCTCTACAATACCTTCAGCCATTTAAGCAAATGGGCTCATGTTTTTATATCCGTGCGCCTCCAACAGCTGAAGTTATATCCCAGGGACCCTTTCAGCGGCACAGTGGCCCCGCTTGCCACTACCAAAACAAGCACTCATCCGTTTGCCTTATTTGCTTCATTTCTTACATTCCATTCAGCGCCCTCCCTCCCCGAACACCCAGATGAATTTATTTTCCTTAATAACACTCGTACTTGCCACAGCAGCACCGTTCATTTGTTATTTTGACACCTCTCTGCCTCCCCTTGTTTCCTGTTATGCCTCGCGCCTCCGCATCTGACATCCCTCCTCTAATCTCCACCTTCCTTACATCTGCGCATTTGCGAGCCGCCTCAGATGCCTGTGCATACATCCTTCCACCCCAAAAATCTCTAACCCCACCTTTCCTCCACCTGTCAAAAAGCAGCACGATTTTATTTTTTCGTCTAATACGACACGGTTGCGGCATCTCGGGGCATTTAAGAGCACGCGGGGCCTCGATTTCAGCTGATAAAGACGCCGCTCGTTTGCTTCATTTCCTGTGTTTATCCCAGTTGCTGACAGCCATCAAACAAAGCTTCAGCAGCAAATCTCCTCAATGTATCAGCGTTTTATGTTTTACTCCTATGTACCCCTCTTACAAATACAGACATCCTGGTTTCTGTCAGACGTGCCATCCATGAAATCCACCATTTAAACAACTCACTCTCTCTTGAATTTCTGACCAAGAAACAACCATGTCAGCCACGTCTATATTGTATTTGACCCGCAATACACTCCAGCGTAACAGCAGAATACTTACAAACCTCTTACATTGCAGGTTATGCAGCATTCTGTTTTCACCTTCATCATCCTCCTATTAAAGTAGTCATCCTCATCCATGACATCATCACCGATCACAGCAGGTTTTTGTTCTAATTTTCAGTGGGGAGTCACTCATAAACACTGAGCACCACGGAGACCGTAAATATTACTGGATTGTCTTGTTATCAAAAGAACCGTCAGTGTCGTGCAATAAACTTTTCCACTTTATTTACTTGATACAAATTTGAACTTGTTTTACAAGGTAGATCATCAAAATTTACGGGCTGAAATTTATATAGTATTATGAAAAGCTATGAATAATATATCATCCCCCCACGTACAGATCCATACAGAACTTTGTGTTTTCTATAGCTCTCTGTGTGTGCACGACAATATTCAGTCAAGTCCATGTTTAAGTTAAGCAACGTAAACATCTATCAATTCCATAATCACACATGTAATCACCCATTTAACGTGTATAAACTCAGCCAGTCTATATAAACCTGCTTCCTCTTACTTTTACTCTTAACTGTCCTCTTACCTTAACCTTGATTAATCCATCATCCTCTCATCTTTCCTCTTCCATACTCATCCATTCATGCCCCCCTTCCTCTCCTCCTCCATTACCCCATCTACCCTATCTGCCTATCATAAACAATCTTTATTTACATCTTTATACCATACCATACCTCAAACATTCCTTCAGTGATTGCATTTATCTTTTATTGAAACTAACAAATTAAGTCAAATTCTTTTTTTTATATAACCCTGTGTCACAGAAATAAGAATTATCCAAAAAATGTAGGAAAAAATGGGAAACACCGGGAGTAGGATTTCAACCAGAGACCTCATCTCCTTATATAGGCAGTATGTGTATGAGTAGACAATTACAAAGAGACAAAAACAAAAATAGAGAAGAAAGAAACTGATCCAGAAAGATAATTTATAATAAGCAAATCATGGCTCATCTCATCCACTCTGAATCTCCTTCATCATCATTTTCTATAAAAGTTGTTCTTTTTTTGTAATATTTCACTGCATTGAAGACAGATGAACATAGTTAATACTGACCATATTTTGTGTAAAAGTCTAGTGTTAGCTGTGCAGCAGATACGGGACCACTCTGCTCCCCACCTCTGCCCACGCGTCTCCATCAGTCTTGAACTTGTATGGAGTGACTTCAACAGCAATAAAGTAAATACGTGGTGAGTGATGGGAGAAAGTGCAGGGCTAAGTATAGCGGGGGCCCTTGGGTGCTCGTGCTTTTCCAGGTCACAGGTGCCTAAGGGATTACAAAAGCAATTGTACACCTATAGCCCTACATCAAGTGATAGAGCCACACTGGCTCCTTCAGGCCATTAGCCCCCTGTGTGTTGGTGGCCCTGCCCTCCCTGTGTAATAACGCACCAAACACACTCTCCACCTCCACAAACTCATATCCTCAACCTCCATGAAACAAATCTCAGGTTGACTTTTTTTTTTGTTTGTTTGTTTGTTTGTTCAAGCAGTCAGTGCTTAATGGACACACTGGGGTATTTTATTTAGACACAAGCCCTGTGCAATAAATTTATAAAACTCTCAGCAGATCATAAAAGACACCGTCTGACCTTGTCTAGAGGCCATGTAGCTTGAAAGGCATAACAGCTTAAACACAACTGAATGACGGCACTTTCACTTCACACATTAAGACGGGATGGCAGTGTCAGGATGTTTAGCCGGATAATCACATCTAATAACAAGACCTGCATTTACACCTTCAGCATCAGCATCAGCAGTCCTCTTGTTATCTGGATGCTGCCTGTGTTATGATTTGATCTCAGGGGGTGGCTTGTTATTCTATTTAAGCCCATCAGCTTTGATTTTTGTAACTAATATGTTTGCGTGGGTTTGTGTGTGTGTGTGTGGACTGTCAACGTCAACATTTCTGCAGGTAGATTCTCAGTCATCCAGGTCATTGTTTGCTAAAGAGGGTTGAACTGAGGGCAACTGGACTTGATTAGGACCCCACAGGTTAGATACTAGGGATGCCCCACCAGTCAGTTAGAACTGAAGAAGCCCATTGGATGAGTGGCGAAATGTCCACAAGTGTCTTCAACCAAATCCAGGTGCCCACAATTCAAGTTCAGATCCCAGACTACATGCCTGTGAGGCAGATCCCATAGGATGCCAATCAGACCACATTCTGCAATCATGCAATCTCAGCATCAGTACCCGGTAAACAACATGGCATGCTAACGGAAGGTGTGATGAAATTAATAAGCCAAACGTGTTTGAGCGAAACGCCGCCGCCAGCCATCGAATTCAAAACTACAACCTTGTTGAGTCAACACCAAGAAAATCAGCCAAGGAAATCTTTAAAAAGACCTCAGGATTAATTTGAATTCATCACTAATCATTTATTCCTAACAACGCTATCCAATGTTTGGTTGAAATCCAATATCCAGTGTTTGGTCTTTTCAAGATATCCATCTATCAAACAAACAGGAGCAAGAAAAAACTGTCCACGGGGCTGGAAATAAATCACTGGGCCGCCTCCTTCAGGGGCCATATAGAGATAATCACTACACTGAATTCAGCTTCATGAATCCGTTGTTCCAGACGTGTTCGCTCCTGCTTTATTTAATCTGCTCGGATGCATCAGTGTGCACTTCAGAGTTATCACCAACACTTTGCTTAATCTTCACTTGCGCTGAAGGTCATGTTGTAGTAGAGGCATGTTTGAATTTGCCAATATGTGGCAAATTACAAATTACCATGTCATTGTAACTGTGACAAAAGAGAAGATGGAAACTTGAGACCTCTTTCATGCCAAAGGAGACTTAACAACTCAGCTCTCAAACGCTCTCACCACATAACTGGCAATGATTAAGGGCTCGTTCTTTTCATTCTCCTGTCAGTTTGTCTCCCTCTCTTGCACACTTCCCCTCATCTCTCTCAACCAGGTGAGGTTTTTTTTTTTGTCTTTTTTTGGGTGTGGCAGTTGCTTTGCAGATCTTTAGAGAAAGAAACAAGGAAGCGTAAGATGAAAAGGAGGCAACAGTCGAAGGGGAGAGGAATCCAGCGGGAGCAGTAAAGAGGAAAGAGTCCAGCTTGGACGGAGGGAAAGCGATGTGTGAGGAAGGAGGAGACCGGAGGAGGAAGAGAGACTGGATGAAATCTGCTTCACATCCCGTGCTGATCAAAGGCCTCCACGTCTCCTCTGTAAGGATGAACTTGCATGTTGCCAGTCTTCAGAAATCTAATTTAGCGGCAGAGATCAACAGTGTCACGATTTACTGTGCGCCAGTGGTTGACTTCAGTTTCCTTTGATATATATTGGAGCAATACAAATCCTTCCATGTTTGATCAAATCCTTATCGCATATTTTTAAGAGCATCGCAGGAAGAGAAGAAGAGGCATGAAACTTATATCCCTTATTTGTTATTCATGCATAGGCTCCGGCTCCTCTTGGCTCATTCATATCGTACTTCAAATGATTCGCCAATCAGGCCTCGGGGGAGGGGGGCGGGTTGCTGCAGAGAGGGCGAAGACAGACAGGAGAAATATTGCTTGCCGTTTCAGCTGTTCAGTAATTATTTCACAGGCAGTAGCAAAGACGCCCAGACTCTGATGAAAGACCAGCGGATCTCTGGGGTCCTCGGTGAGCCACAGTGCTCCATGAGAAGCGCTCCATTAACAGAGCCATCATGGGAAATCTTTTTACTTGGACTTGGACAGTAGCCCACTTTGAATCACTCACCGGCCCCCACCCACTTCTACCGGCTCAGCCCCCCCAAATCACCAAGTGGATTCATATCAGTGGAAAAGATTTGTTCTATTTTGAGTGAGATCAATGTTCGTAATATGGAATCCACGGATGATGGCACCGCCATGTTTCCATCAAGAAAGGCCCTGAGATGATGGCTTATAAGGACAGAACTCTGATACAATGTACAATAAGGAGGAATCCTGAGAGTGCATACATCTGGCCAGGCCCTCCAGTTATGACTTTATCCATCAAGGCTGAAGTTTAACAGGTTATTGACGAATCCATGACAATCCCCACAACCGTCCCCCAGCCTCTACTGACAAAGCAACAAACTTTTAATTAGAGCATTTTAACTGATGTTTTAGCACCACTATCAGGCTAAAGTGACGTCTGAGAGAGAGAGAGAGAGAGAGAGAATTGGGATTTTTGTCATTTGACACAAAGTGTTACTCTTACAACAACTTAGAACTCAAAGCCAAACCCAAAACAGACTGTAAGGATCCACTCGGTCAAATGGGTGAAACTAAACGTATCAAATAAATGAAGACAAATGATGACAAAAATTACACTCCCTAGGTACAGATTTATTTAGATCTTAAGGGTTTCAGCAGATTGGTTTGCGGAAATTTGGCTGCTTTGCCAGACATGCTGCCTCACCTGAAGTCTAATAAGAAAATGGATGAATGAATGGATCTTTGTTTCATTTCAAAAGAAAACATTGTATTTTTATTCCGCTCTATTTTGCAGATTTTGATTTTGATTCATCAGGGGAAAATGTGTCACTGATGTAATCTTAACCTCTGTGAATGAAGTTATTTTTCCATTCAATGAATCTCTCAAGACGTCTCCAGTCACAGACAGGAAGAGTTTAGATCAAGGAAAGCTTGATTGGATTTTGAGCTTGTTTGAGTAAGGATACAGGAAAAAAAAACAACGTTGCAGGGTATTTTCCTTTGTCTGTTCCTTGAAATCAAAGTTACCAACGTTAATGAAAAAGTCAGGTGTGTGTGTATCCGACGATGGACTGTCAGCAGATGCAGTTGGGCCAAGCTTTGTAATTTATTCCATAGCCATAACAGTTAGATTTTAATGAGTTTTTCCTTTTTTTAATTTTCATTTTATTTCTTTGTAGAGTTCACATTGATTTCCATGTCTGAAAAGTGAGGGTTGCAACCAAAGACTAACTTGGTTACAAGTGACTGGACGCATAAAATCACAAAAAAAAAAAAAAAAAAAAATCATTGTGCAATTTCAGCCACAGGAATAAAACAATTGTAGTAATGGGAGGAATGTGTGTGTATAGAATACATTTCCAACAAGGTTAAAGGAGGTGACCAGCAAGAATGATGCATGCTGGGAGATGTGACATCCTTGGCTGTAGTTTTATCCCAAAATGCTGACTTTTATTTTTTAGGAAGAATTAAAAGTTCCGAGCTCAAATTGCAGAAATGATGAACTGAATCCCAGACTCTGTACCATCTGCCACTCATTTGTATTTATATCATAAGAAAAATAATAAAATAAATACATTCTTAAAAATACACATTAAATCAGTTGCTATTCTAAATCTAGGCGGCATCAGAGTGACAGCTGAGTACGATAAGTCATTTGAAATAACCTCAATTTATTGGTAATTAAATAATCCAAACTTGATCTACATTTAGTATAATAATTTAATTATTAAACTTTTTGAAATTTAAATGAAAAAATGATCATTTCTGAGATAAGAGTCAATACATTTCTTCTTCTTTACGCTTCTGTCAATCTATTTCAGATCTAGATCCCTCCAACACACATATCACGTGACAAGGACACACACTATACTTTTATTTATACTGAAAATAAATAAAGTACAACGGCGTTAAACAGAAATACTCAGATAAGAACAGGGGCTGAGCTTTTCTGACACCTTCTGTCAGCCCTGCATTCTTTATGACAGGGACCTTATATAAGCTCCTGTCTGATTGGTCCATCAGCTGCAGCTGTGATAAGTAGACACACCTGAGTCTAATTGACACAGTGTGCCACAGTGTTACAAACACACACCCTGAAACAAAATGCACTGTTGGAAGGATCTTCAACCAAAGGCACGGTGAGTCAGTAATCTATAAAGAAAATGGTTGATATTTATGAAGCATACTGCATTTATTAAGTGGTGCTCATCCATTTTTTATATACATTAACTCCCAGTGACTTCACACTATATTGTAATAATATCATATGAAATACCACTGTAGAAAAATGGCTGAAGTTGCTTATATTTGCAATTATTTATCGTTAATTGCAAGAATCCAGTCAGTAGTAGTTTAATGTCACCTCCTCTGCTCTCTGCTGTCAGGACGTTTAAGTTTTTCTTTTGTATACGTTTAGATATCATATTAAACGTCGTATTCTACGTAGCTCTAGTTCGGTGTCTTCTGGATAAAAGCTGGTTTTCTTGAGCCCGTAGAGCTCAGAATGTAAAGGTGTTAAAAACCATATCTGCCACAGACATGTTGCAGTTTGGCTGTGATGTCTTTTTAAAGCGCATCTCAGACTTGAATATAAGTCTGTGGGAAACATGCTGCATCTTGACTATAGTGTTGGTATCAGCAGAGAGCAGTCCATGAAGCTGACAGAGCTCCCTGAATATGTTGAATGTTTCTGTTGTGTATGCAAAGCCCCCGGTGTCACCCTGGTTTGTTAACAATGACAGTGACAGAATTCACACTGCTGTAAATACAGAAATAATCCCAAAGCAAATTGGACCTTGCTTGACCTTTTCCAGAGAGGAAAGGTGGGGGGGGCGGGTGGAGACAGCGTGCGACTCGAGCTCAGGGCTTTGTAGTGTTTACTGTGGGGTTGTGTGAGGAGGCAGCAGTTTCTTCGCTGTCCGTTCCCTATTCCCAATGGAGCCCAGCTGCCAGGAAATAGCCTGAGGGAACGCCCCCAGCTCCACATGCACACACATACACACACACACACACATACACAAACATGCACACGCTGCGCTGCTAGGACTTTGAGAGAGCAGCAACGACACACACATTCTCCTCCTGTTCTTTCTGATGACATGCTCCTTCAACCAAAACTCATTTCCTTTAACTCCACAAAGTCAGGCTGGTGTCACGTTGGAGTACTAAATAATAATGAGTATAAAATAAGCACTAAGAATGTATTTAAGTGTACATTTAAAGCCCTGGTTGTCACTGTTTAATGGCTCTTTGGGTGTCTCCTCTTCGCCCATTTTCCATCACTTACCAGGTTCAGGTTACTGAGGCAACAAGCCAAGAAAACTGTTGTGGGTAATAACTGGTTCAAACCAACAGAATTATATTATCTGCCCAAAGCAGAGACAACCCTGAGGTCATTCTGCTTGCAAATTCTCTCCATGAAAACAAAATCAAATCTGCATTTCAGAGTTTTAAAAAAATACTGTGCATTCCTGGTGTTGAGTTAAATTTGATGATTGAACATAAACTCTAATCGTCTTCACCGTGAGGACCAATGAGTCCGTTAATGCTCATTGCCTCCACCGAGAAGGTCATGGGTGTGTGTGTTTGCTTGTTTTTTTTTTGTATGTGTCTGTGGTGAGATGGTGTTGTTTTATTGGGGTTTGATCCAGGGAAGAATCAAACTTTGCTGCTGATCCAACTCAGGGATGGATCTTTTATTGATGTTTTGAGAAGGGCAGACAGAGAACTTGTCCATATTTTTGCTCCCATGGTGCATCAGAGGACTGAGTTGTGGGCATATTCCACCCAAACCCGAGACAAGATAACAAAGTGTGGTCTCAGGTCGTCGTCAAGCTGTTCTGTCTGTGTGTCGGATTAGGGATGAAACCCTCAGGATGAACTCACAGCAGCCCCAAAGGCAGTGCACAACTCCCTCTGGTACAAAGAGGTGAATAGTGGGGGTGTGGTCCAAAAAAAGTCAGAACTCATCCTGTGGAGTTGAAAATCCAGATTAATCAGGAAGTCAGCAGTCACTCTGGCAGACAGGCGTTTAAGGAGCACAATGAAAAGGACACACTTGGACGAAGCGGTCAATAGCTGTGAGTATGAATGTGTGACCAGTAAATGGGGCTGGACCTGGCAAAATCAAGCGCCGCGTGAAACCACGGATGACTGGGCGGAACCCTTTCACAAAAGCAGTCTGATGAAAACGTCCAGCAACTGATCAGAAGCAGAACAGATTAAAGGCCGGGGGTAACGATGCTTCATGCCAATGCCATTAAATCCCTCCAAATCAATATAGGGGCGAAGTGTCTTCTTCTTTTCAACAAAAAATAATCCTTCTGCAACGGGAGAAGGTGAAAGGCGTCTAATACCTGCAGCTAATGATTCGGAACTGTATTTTTCCATTAACTCCATTACTCTTTCAGGAGGACACGGGGAATATGACGGACCTCTGGGAGGGCTGGAACCAGGTAAAATATGGATAGAATTGTCATACGGTCTATGTGGGGCCAGTCCTGTGGCTGGTGTCCTACTAAATACCTCAGGCAAATCTGGATATTTTGAGGGAACTTGGAATCAAATCAGGTAGTGAATTGGAAACTCGCGACACATTGGTCTGGGGAACAGCAGCCTGCAAAGAGTGAGAGAGGCAGAATTGACTCCATCTTAAAATAACTCCCTTGTCCAGATGGTATGTGGATTTTGGGTCTGTAACCAGGGAAGATCTAGCAGACTGAGTGCTGGGGGAACCAACAGGTTGCATAGCATATACGGTATATATATATACCGGT
This sequence comes from Brotula barbata, assembly GCA_900303265.1. Classification (NCBI taxonomy): domain Eukaryota; kingdom Metazoa; phylum Chordata; class Actinopteri; order Ophidiiformes; family Ophidiidae; genus Brotula; species Brotula barbata. Next base: position 56,822 of record OMNV01004888.1, on the reverse strand, counting down.
ATATATATATACCGTATATATGAATATATACCTCGATACAGTTTGATGTATCAAGTTCGGGGCTGGGAATTTTAACGGTATCTTCAGCTGTTCCTAGGACTGCGCTCTCCCGGACAGAGACCTCAGTTGTTGTTCCTTCCTGGAATCGCTTGAGGCCATTTTCCCTAATTGGGGGTCACAACCTCGAGCGCTCCAATGTGAACACTGGGTCCATTTTGGACTTCACCATCCATACCTGTTCCATTTCCTCTTTTAAATACTTCTCAATCTTTTCATGCTACGTCTCTCTGATGTTGCCCCGTTTATCACAGCTGCCCTCTTCTGCTCCTGGTCAACCACTACAATGTTTGTTTGGTTGGCCAGCAGCTGCTTGAACTTGAAGTCCCATAGGACCTTAGCCCTGCTGTTCTCAACCACCTTCGGTCTCCCATCTGGACTTGGGGACATCCGTGTTTCCTTACAGTAGACCTAGTTATGCATCTCCTACGCTGTACCAGCTTGCTACTATGTGCTGGACTGCCTCCGGAGCCTCTTTGCACAGCTTGCGCCTTGTGTCTGCTGTGGTAGACCGCTGTCTCTACGGAGGCCTGGGTCCTGTTCTTATGCTTACGATCAGAGCCTCAGACCAGCCTTATCTGGTCATTTTGTGACAACCCCCATATGTATACATATCTATATATATATATATATTTAGACATATATATGGAGTGTGGGTGTGTGTGAGACATCATCACCTTGATGTCATGCTGCTATAATGTTCTATCCGACTAGAAAAACATTGTGTGTGCATGTGTGTGAGAGTGAGTTTGTTATGAATGAGGGAAAGCGGTTGCACGGTGCCATTTTTCCCTTCATAAAAAACGTGGAGATGTGCTGAATGAATTATTCACATAAAGTCTGGGCCTCACTTTGCAATTCATCACCACTTCTCCTTTGACACATAATTGTTTGCATTTCGCCCATTGAGACATTTTATTTGACAAACTGTGTCGCCCACTTGGACAAAGTGGAGTTAAAATATTCTCAGCCATCGCCGTTCGGTTATTTGATGCAATCAGATTTTTCAATTTTTATCTTTTCCTCACTTCAACAAACACTGAACTCTGAATGATCCACTTCAAACGTGCTTGTTTTCGCTTGCTCTGCGTCTCGACTCCGAGCCGATCCTGATGTCAGGCGACGAACGATTAAAGTCACCACTGGTCCGGATATGCAAATCTGCACATCTGCTCTGGTCTCTGTTAGGCATCTTTGCTTTAGAGCTGATTAGATTGATACCCCTCTCGCCCCCGCCCCCTCTGGCGTAGACCCTGTCTACATCTATCCTCCTCTTCATCCTCATATGAATGTATTAGCTCTTTCACCTTCTTCCTCCAGTTCAGTCCATATGTCTAATCCATATGCTTCCCCTGTAATCCCGGGGTGGGGTGGGGGGTACTTGCGTGTGAAATGTTTGCGTACATGTGTAGTCCCATATACCATGTACTACCATTACAGCAAATGTGACGCCGTAATGAGCTTCACATAGCAAAAATCTGAGAAAAGATGAAGATCTATGGAGGCATTCAGCTTCATTGTGAGTTTATCTCTCTGCGCCTGCTATCTGGATCCGTTTCACAGCTGTGCATAGCAGGAGCTATTTGTATGATAATGTTAGACAGTCTGCTGTGGACTGACTCCTCTATATGTGATGCCATTCAGCAGACAGCTGACATAAGCGCTTATTGAATCTCGCAAATGATACAGTGGAAAATGTGAGCAATTCTGGGGGATCGAAAAAGGAAATGAAAAAAGTAAGGGATTCTGCCGGTGGTTTTCCCCGCAGATGTCAGATTCAGGGAGCTCGTCTGCCGGCGTCGGGTTTTGCGCACTTAAAAGACGAAGACCTCATTTCCCGACAGCATGCGAGTTTTCTTATGGACGGTTCAGCCGACTACAGTCACCGGATTAATGACCAACCGAGCCTCCATTCCACCCACACTCACTCCCACACTGTCTTACACAGTCAGGAGGATCCGACATGATATAACACCGTCTCCCAACTCCATTCACATCCCTTTGTTATGATCTATTTAAATAATTTGGTCATACTTTGGTACGTGCCGGGTTCAAAAAGCATGACAGAGTCGATGTTTCAGCCGATTTAAAACTTAATACATGTGGGAGCTGCAGGAGCGTGTGTGATCAATGTATAATACCAGATTGGTCCTAGTTGTAACAGTATGCTACCTTGCGTGAGAGGATTACAGCTTAAAGCTCGGAATCAGTCTAAACCTTGTTCAGGCTGACATAGAGCAACTAAGTGTAAATCTAAGGATTTGAATCTGCGCTGCACAGGATGGGATGGCAAGCATACAAACATGGAGAATTTATCTTGGTTATTTAACCATAACTGCCATTTTTAATGTCAGGATTTTCATTTACAATCTTGAAATGAGGGTTATTTCCTGTTATTTCTGCTATATAAGGCTTCATGTCACTTGTGGGATAGAAGAGGTCTCTAATAAAAATCCAACGAGCAGCTGGCACTTTTAGCTCTAATACTCTCCACTCGTCAGCAGCAGGGGCGGCGAGTGTGCGAGCGTGTGGGAGAGACAGCGAGGGAGGAGCGTCATGAAAGATGCTGTCACCTTGCTTAGAACCCACGTAGTGGCAGACAAGTCACAGGAGAGCCATTAATAACGTTTCCTCGGAAAAGACAAAGCATATGGACTCTCATTTTCCCTCTTATTGAAAGACTCCATTTAGGAAGCTGAAAGCAGACCCAATTATTCAAATTACTGGACCTTATCAGGTGCTTAGCCAGGAGATTAGTACTGGTTATTCTCTTTTTTTCTGGTGTAATTTTTGAAATTCGTCTTGACTGTACTTACGGGACCAAAAGAAGAAATAGTCATTACACTGGCTGTGCGTTCATATTTATTCTTTTATTAATCAGGCTTTGTCTTCTGTCGCCTCACAGCGTCCTGCCAAATGATATTCTGTCAACTCCCGTGCTGATTTTTCAGCATCCGTTTCAGAAACAGAGTGTGTGTCAGGCCTCTGACTGCTCACTGAGCCAGACTCCCCGTGGGTTGAGAGACGGTCCTCTTGCTGCTGAATTACGTTTGAATGAAACTTCTTTTAAAGGGCACATTGGAAAACCTCATTCAGAGAACAACAGGGGTCTCATTTGGAAAGGATTGCGTAGAGTCCATATTAAAACATCGTGCACGTAGACAAGGGAGGAACGGCTTACGGCAAGAAAAAGATCATAAAGCCACACCTGTACGCAACAACAGCAGGAAAGGGTTTAAAGTAA
>OMNV01004888.1:31189-51952 GCA_900303265.1 Brotula barbata | reverse complement strand
CCCCCGCCATCACAAACTGTGTATGGGGCCAAGTGTCACATCGTTACAGGCCTGGACTCGAACCTTCACAGCGCCTTCTTGCTTTGAGGCAACCGTAGTGACCACCAAGCCACTGTGTCCCTGGCTGTAGAATTCATACTTTAATAATTTATTGGCTTGAAAAAGCGTGGATACACACGAGAAACAGCAGGTCAACAATACATCGGAAGATTTTATTTACAACAATACCCTAATGTTACAACTACATAAATCTTCCCCTTATTTTGATGCCGGCTCATTAATTCACAGTGCGGTGAGACTGCACTGTTTATATGATGATTTATTAGCACAACATTGTTTCTTAGATATATTCCCTGAACTTTGCCCCGAAGAACACCACACTTTAGAAACAGATCAGATTTTACAAACCTCTAAAGAAAATACAACCGCTTGAAAATGCTGCCGGCAGATTGTAATGTAACTGGTCACTACTGAAAAACCAGCGAAGCCGTAAAAAAATGAGGACAATGATAATTCATCCTCAGAGAGACAACAAACATTTCAATGTAATGGTATGTATAATTAAATCAGGCAGTCTGAGCTTTGTTTTACCATTAAGGGATTTCTTTGCTCTGCGGAAAATAATCAAAGTTGTCAGCAACAACAACAAATAAATGAGGATATTTATAATATGAACGCACAGCGCAAAGACACACACGCACAGAATGGAATGGCGTGAGATTATGACCAGGAATTAACGGTCAAATATCGGACAAAACTGATTTTTTTTTTCTTTCTTTGTCAGCCAAATCGGCCAACGCGTACACATCTGTTAAACCTCAGCGTATAACACCTACTGAGTCAATTTAGTGAGAGGTGTTCAACACGTTCAACACGTGGTAGTTCTTTACACTTGATGATTTACAGTTCGATCTGCTAATTGCCAGCAGCGCTGCTGTTAGCCTTATTAGCGCTCTTGCGCCAGATAAAAAGAGCCTATTGATAAACTGCGATAATGAGCCTGTGGAGCAGGTGATAAATGTGGCCAGTACAGGAGGATAGAGCCTGACATGCAAGGAAAACCTATGTTCTCATAGCAATCCAAGGCCAAATTACTGAATAGATTTGAAATGACTGTGTGTGTGTGTGTGTGTTTTTGATATACTTTAATTGCCTGGCTCATCCTGTACACAGATTTGCATTCCCCTCAAACGAAGCAAAGGTCCTGCCTAATGTTTACTAATGTTATGCTGACCAATCGTTCAGCCCTGCAGACTGTGAGTGATTTCTTGTGTGTGTGTGTGTGTGTGAGTCGATTTTTGGCCAGTGCAAGTAGATCTGCCCGTCTGCTGCGAATGAAATTCAGACGTTAGATAATCTACAGGCTGCGACACGCTGACGGGACGGCATATGAGAGATCTATGTGCAGGAGAGAGAACGATGGAGTATGAGATACAGACTAATCATCGTTGACTTGACGTGTTTGTATCATCCCCATACCCACGGACATTTCTAAACATTTTTGTGCCCCCGGCTGGATACCCACTGGCGTAGCATCCTATTAGTCCTATAAGTTCTTCTTTAAATCATCATCACAATTATGATGATATGTCAAACAGTTGATAGTGCCTGTATCCTTTAGGCTAGTAAAATACACACACACACACACAGGAATTGAAATAGAAGACAGATTTCTATTTTACATGTACCGTGTCTATAATTAGATGGAGTTAAAAATAAATTACTTCCACAAACACATTTAATGATAATGAGGTTCAGGCCTGTAAAATTATGTGTGAACTGCCTGAATTAGCCCTTCAACAATGGCTGGGATGAAATGTAAATAACTTGGGGGTTTTTTTGCACTCTACAAACAGACACTGTCATTATCATCACTATCATGAGTATTGACGTGCCATCACTTCCCCGCCTCTTTATTTCGCTTCCTTTAATCTGTTTTTATGTTGTGGCCTGATGGCTTAACTAGTTTAATATTTAAATGCTAACACTGGGGGTGTCGAATGAACATCTTGTCACTTAACTCACGTCTTCAGCTCTTCGGCTCGGCACACAATCAAGCCACCCGTGTGCCACACAGCCTAGCGTGTGACGTAGCCCGCGGCTGACTTTGCCGTCCGAGCCGCTCTCACCTCGGCTCCACAGGCGACGGGGAGGCCCACTGCGTGCGCCGCAGCTAGCATGAGTATATGGACGATGCGCACACCTGCTCATCGGTGATTAATTCATCTCATCGTCTGTGCTCTCTCTGTGTCTCCCTCGCTCTCTTTCTCACTCCCTCTCTCTCGCTCTCTGGCGGCGTGCAGCTTGTGGCGCCCTCGGCGGTTGCCTAGTTGGCCTATATACCAACCCTGCTGGGTTTTTTCATGAATGTACCACAGTAGCTGTTGGATGTCTGGAACACGTGATAAAAATCCCCCCAATTTGTAATGGAGCTGGGTTTCTAGTTGACAGCTAACAGAATATGACAGTTCCTCTAATTTTACTCTTAGAGATTCATTATCATTAAGCTGTTAGTCCTCAAACCTGCTTAAGTTAGCATTTATGTCTAAGCTGGTAGCTCTCCTTCAACTCTCTCTCTCTCTCTCTCTCTGTCTGTCTGTTTCTCTAAGGAGAGACAAGTGCAGAATCCATAAATGATCATCAAAAGAGACAGAACAGGAAAATGGGAGACTGTGCGTGTCTGTGTGTGCACATGTACACCTCTGCTTCCCTCCAATTCCCCACAATTTACAGAGACTATTACTTAAACTTTTCATCCATATCCAGTTGACAGAATAAAGACGCGCCATTAAGGCCGTCTCTGTGCCTCGGCCCGGTTAATGGATGGCTCTGCAGGTGTCCTTTATGTATTTTGTGCATGTGCGTTTATGGTTATTTATGGTTATTTACATATAAGTTAAATGAGAAGATTGGATGCACGGGACCTCTGCGCCCTCCTTGTCTGCATGTTTTAGACTTTATTGTAAAACAAGGTTGCTTTTGATTAACGACTACGCTGCTATCTGTGGTATACTCAGTGAAGGAAGTAATTAACGGAGGATCTAATTGTGCTGTGTGCAGCTCCTGAGATCCTTGATTTCACTTCATCCTTGAACTGCAATAAGCCCACGGGGACAATACGGTGTAGACCTCAGGCCCAGCCAAGGCATCCACATTACTGCTGTGCAAACGCTGAGGGTTGGGATCCCAGTTTACCAGGCAAGATTTAACGAGAAGAACATTTAGAAATTATGTGGGACTATTCTATTTTATTTGGATGCTGTAGTTTCTTAGTATGTCCTAAAGTGTAATCTAGTGGTCAGAATGGAATTTTCTATCACACACAAAGTGCTCCCAAACTCAAATTGGTCAATAATATCATCTGGGGTTTTTTTTTGGCCCATGACATAATTTCAAGGATGATGGGTGAAGTGATAGTGACACTATTCAAAAATGAATAGCAGACCTGTTCAACAACGAGTCACACGGCATTCTAACATTTAGAGTTTGAATATGTCTGTCTTATCATAACACACTACGACTACTATTAGTAATAATAATCGTTATTATTATCATATACAGTATAGCCAAATAAAGACAATTAAGGCATGGGCGGAGCCAATGAAATAATAAAATTATGGAAGTCAAGAATTGATTGAGACTTTTGGTGATCAGTCAAGAAAACAGGATGTTACTGTAGTCAAGACAGGAAGTGATGAAGACGTGATGCTGATTAGTTGATGTGGAGGATGAAAGTGACACAGGTGAAATAGGATGCAGGACACTGAGACCTGAAAGTCAAATGTTGTGTAGACAGCTGTCAATCCTCTGATACCCACCAAAGCAGGATGCGCCAAGTTTATTCAATGTTTTGGATTTAGTAGCATTCATATGGATTAAGTCTGTCTCACCGCTGCAGGTCTCTGGGATTAGTGTGAGCTGGACTATCGCAGTTTTACTCCGTTGTTTGTGCTCTCACTGTACTCAAAATCATCCTAATCTTATGTCTGCTTTGTCAGACATGAATAAACTTTGGCACGGATTTTGGGAACCTTTGTGCCATTTTTTTTTAACTTGTTGTTCCTTTGACATTGTCGTGCCACAGCGGTTCAATAAAGACCATTTGTCAGACAAACGATCTCTGTGGGAACCTCATCTGGAATGCACTTCGTATCCTCTCTGCATAGTTGATTAGCGCAATGTTAAAGTTCAGCATCTCTGAATCTCAGAGATAGCATTCCTTTCTACGTCGGACTGTGAATTCATTTCATCTTTGTCATAATTTATTAAGCTAGTCATCTGTTCAAATTGTCTGCTCTCTCCTCTTGCTAGGGCAAACAGTTGACTCTGACACAGTTGCTACATCAAGTTCAAAGCCCGAGCTGCCTACGGAATTCCAATCGGAAATACTACAATATTGTGTATATTTGGATGTTTTTTGGAAGTATATGTGTTTGTCTTGTCCTTTGTGTTTTGTACTGCGTGGATAAATGTAAAAAAGCACAAAAAAGAAACAATGATAATTCTGATTCTGATTCTGAGTCTGAGTCTGAGTCTGATTCTGATTCTGAGTCTGAGTCTGAGTCTGATTCTGATTCTGATTCGTGGTACATCCCTGTCCTGGCTTTCACAGCTTTCCGATGAAAAAACGACAGTTGCTCAAACACTTGCGAGCCAACTGAATGAAACACAGGGGCAACGGAGCTAAAGGGGGTCTCTGTAGATTATTGACAGGGCTGGTTGTGCCCCTGTCAGCAGTGAGTGATGTCCCTTGCCGATTTAGTTACATTCGAGAATCCATCATCAGCTAATAATTATGTGTACACTTACAAGGGCCTGGGTTTAACGGATCGATTCCCTCACACTCCAGTTACGATTCTGAACATGGATTTGCTGTCATTTCCATGTTGCTTCAGAAGAGTTTTCTCTCTCTCTCTCCCTTCCTCTCCTCTCACGTTACTTCATAAATCAATGTTACCTCTAGCCATGACTCATCCTCCCGTCAATGTATATTTATTGATGCGCCCATAGATAGATAGACAATAGAATACCAAGATTTGAAGAAAAAGAAAAGTGGGAGGTGGATTTGATGAAAATCGGACAGACTCCTCCCCCTCCATACCCGCTGAACCCCAGTCCCGTTTCTACATGCGACATAACCGACAACCGTGGTAGTCCATTTGTGGTATGATGTGGTATTTTGGGGATAACTATTACCCCAGTTTCCCAGACATTTTCGTTTATTCAAAGTATGGGCTCCTATCAGGATGCGATGCGGATTTAGCGTTTTCAAAAAGTTACATACAGAGCAGCTTTAAGGACACACAGCCTATTTAACATCATAACAGAGGACAGTAGAGGACAAAGTTGCATCCACATCCTTCACTCTGTTACAACAGTGTGCTGACTGCGAGGCAGACCCGCTCCACTAACCCCCCCCCCACCAATATCAAGTTCAGGGCCATAAAGATCTGGATCCTATCGTTTATGTGATCACAAACACAGACAGAATCTCATTCACAGATTCCAGCAGTCTAGAGTTTAGAGTTCACCTGACCCGCATTTGCTTAGACCGTGGGAGGAAATCAAACAAAATGTTGTATTTAATGAAGGCAGACAGCAGCCGACATCCATTTCTGCCTGCATACATTTTCATCCCTTCCCACAGTCCTTTGCAGCGTAGTCTGTTTTCCCAGTGTGTACAGAGGCAAAACAATGCGTGATGCTCAGACATCAGCTAATGGAAGCAGGTTATGCAAGTTTATGCAATAAACAGTGGCGGTGTGGATGTGAAATATGTAAGTTGGCTTTAATTTTAATATTCTAATAGTATCACAAATCTCAATACTAGACAGACTATTTGTAGACAAAAATTTAATCGACAAATTCTCAAACGTCTTCTTTTTTTATCTTTTCTTTATAGTTATGCTCATATCAAGATGTGATGTAACATGTGGTGTACCAAATGTGAAATTGGATGGATATGAGAAGCTACATTCTATCAAGGATGTTTGTCCTGTTGCAATTTCTCGCCAGGAGAGTTTTATTACTCCTGATTTATCATTATTTCTGTATAAATTGTAAATGCGTCAATGATTATTCTGACCACACATAATGCACAGGAATACACGTTGTCATGCAGCTGGGTGAAAGCCTTTCTTGTTCAAGTGGCCAGCAATCATGCATCTTCCGTTATAATATTAGAGCCCGCATCAAAAATGTATAACATGGTGATGATCAAAACACATTTTTGACATAAACAAAAACAACAATTTGTCATATCCTGGCATGTGAGGAGTGTATGAAAGATGGCCTATGTAAGGTACTTCAGATCAATATGTATGTATGGGTGGATGATGGATGGGTGATGATGAATGGATGGATGATGAATAGATGGGTGGATGATGGATAGGTGGATGGATGTGGATGGAGGGATGGATGATGGATAGGTGAATGATTGAATGGATGAATGGAGGGATGGATGATGGATGGATGGCTGGATGGAGGATGGATATATGGATAATGGAGGGATGATGATGAATGGAGGGATGGATGACGGATGGATGATGATGAATGGAGTGATGAATGATGGATGGAGGGTGAAGTACTGTCACCTTTTATTTACCAATCCTTTTATTGAATTAGTGTCTCGTTTTATGACCAGCCATATATTTTGTTTATAGTACATCACTAGACTGTATCCATACTATTTGACATGATCCAATCCATCAGTGAGACATAAAGGAGGGATGATTACTTGAAACAACGACTGCAGTGATCATAAAACTAGATCTTGAATCCTGTAGGGAGTTTTGAACCCGACCCCAACCTGTAATCCAAGAGTCTACAGACCCAAACCTCACCAGCAGGGAACTGGAAAAACGTTCTTACAAAAGCTTTTGTTTTATCATAGTTAGTAGCCAAAACCTATGTTTCTACCCCTAACCTTAACCCTTAACCTAAAAAGTTACAGGAATCCAGCTCAGACATGACCAAGTCGGCTGCATCAGCTGTGTAGATCTTTGGAAAAATTGCTAAGCGATAACATGATTTAATACCTCAGTTCTGTAGCTTCCTGTGGATTTGCTTTAGATAAATGGATTCGGTTGAAATGTGGTACTTGCTATGGTGCGTGCATTAAATCTTATCTTATCTTACAAAAAAGCTTCCTCCCTCACAAATTCATGTGAGCAGCTCAAACAAACTTTATGTGTTGACGTGCAGATTCTTTAGCGAGGATTTCACGCTGTCTAATGTCTCATTCTTCACAATTCATCATAAATTTGCATATTCTCAGCTCGTCTCTGCTTTCCTGGGAAATCTGGGTGGAATTTGATTAGCACCATGCGAGTATATGTTACCTCTAGGTAATAAGCATGTTCCTAAATGGAAAATGCGACTTTAGGCTACAGTTCGTGTTTTAGGAAAGCTGCCTCTCATTCCAGACAGATAAACTTCCATTTCCATAATGCAAAGGAAATTAATTCTTGTTCATGGCAGCCAAGTGTTACATAAGAAAATGACTTGCTGAAATGCCTATCACTCCCACAGTGCTGACATTCTCTCCCTGTGCCATCCTGCCCTCCCAGACTCTCAGCACATGTGATAGCTTAGAACGAGCTGACTTTATTTTCATACTTCTGTAATATCATCGCTATTCAACCAGAAGTTGTGAACAAAATGCTCAAAGATCACTTTTCCCACGCAGACTTTGTGAGTCTGATCTTGGTAATGTTTTGCTGCAGTATGAGTCTAGAATTCCATGCCGCTTTCGAGATTGATAGATGGAAACTCGATGTTCTCAGGTAGGTGACGGGTATTATGAAATATCTTCCAAAAATAAAGAACTGCTAGGCGACGCACAAGGTGACTCAGCCGTTCCACGGCATTGATAAGGAACAGTCACGGCTCGGCTTTGACAGACGCGGTTCCCATCGGCTGTTTGGTGATGTTGATGTTGTGTCCGCACAGCTCACGCGGCCCTCTTTGGTGAAGAGGACTATCATGGGTATTACAAAGTGAATGTCTGGGAAAAAAGGGAAATTCCATGAATGTCACACACATAAAGCCAATAGCATTCCTTACAGAAGCATTCCTTTAGTGATTCTCTGATATATCACTTAAAGGGGATGTGTACAGATGCCCATGTTATCATTTTCAGAGTGCATAAACCCCAATGATCCACCTCTACAGTTGATATCTATCTATCTATCTATCTATCTATCTATCTATCATGAGTCACTTATTCAATAAAAGGTTTGGTAAATAAAAGGTGACAATACTTCACCTTCCATCCATCATCCCTCCATTCACCCAACCCTCTATCTATCTATCTATCTATCTATCTAGTCTCGACCCCGACTTGATTGCTTTAAGTCTTGGTGTGGACTGGGACACGACTAAGTAGGACTTGGACCCAGCACCATGTTAGCGATGGACCCACTTGTTTTAGCTCTGTGCTGAAACTGTCGGATGCTTTAGGGTGATTAGTCAGAGATTTAAGTGATAATTATGTAATCCATTAAACTGGATTACTGAGGCCCTCAGGTGACGTTGGCACATAATGGACACTGGGTCAGTGCATATTAAGCAGAGGGAACGGTGCCTGTGAGTGGACTATTCCCTGACATGGATGAAATGGATGAACTCAACCTTTACATCAAGATTCTTCCTTGTCATGCTGCCGTTTGGTATGACGGCGTCTCTTTCAGATTAATTTTCTCTTACCCAAGTGACAACCTGTGAGAACGATCCGTACCGCTCTCCCTGCAACCGATATTGAAACCCCGTATCAGCTGAACCCAACCAATTAGCGCTAATTAAACACAGCACTGCGAGGCTGGCAGCACACACTCCGTCCATCAGTGTGTGACCTCCACACAGACAGTGTTCCTATCTCCTCTGAGCAGATGCCTTTTTGTCTTTCAGTGCCGTCGTTCTGGGGCCTGGTGAACTCAGCCTGGAACCTGTGCTCGGTGGGGAAGAGGCAGTCACCAGTCAACATTGAGACCAGCCACATGATCTTTGACCCCTTCCTCACACCCATAAAGCTGAACACAGGCGGACGCAAGGTAAAAAAAAAACAACACACAAATGCGAGCGCGCTGTTTTCCCGGCCGATGGATGTTGACGGATGTTGCGGCGATGTCGGGTGATTCCTTTGTTGCATCTCTTATTTCTTATTTGGGGCTTTGTTACACTATACTGCTCTGATTTGTCACCATTGTATGGGTTGTTGTCACGGCGTACAGATTTATAAAATGCAGATTGATGCTCCTCACTGCCATTTCTGTTGTCACTCAAAGCGCCACATTTGTCTGGGATTAACACATTGGAAAGACAAACACTTCACACAATGGACCTGAGCGGCTGTTAAGTGTCTTACAGTCACGGTTTACAGATGGCATTTTGTAGCTTACAGATGTTCACATACACGTATACATATATGTCTGTCCATACATCTTATCCCGTTCTTTACCGTGTATCCGTTCACCTGGAACCATATGACAGCAGCTAATTGGGTAACTGTCACAGATGGCCGTCTTTCGGGAGTCACTTCCATGGTTACATTCATCTTATGATTTGTTTGTTTACATGTCAGCTGGAAGCAAACAGATTAACCGGTAGGGCTTCTTGAACGCCTCGTCAAGGGGTGGAATCGAATCGCTCGTTTCACGAGACACGTGTACGTCTCCGGTTCGGCCACGCCATTCCCAAAGCAAGCCACGACTGGGCTAAAGTAAAGCAAGTTGGAGTTTGCCGTTCTGTATTAATGTAACAATTAATAAAGTTGAGTGACACAACTCAGTACGGCTTTTGCATCTGCTACTTTCCAGATAAGCGACATCATTTAATGAAAACATCCGTTTCAGCAGATATTCACATGAAATGAGATGCGCCGCCTCAATTGTTGCTCTGCCTCTGTTGTCAGTGTGTGCAACATGATCAGCTCTCTCATTAATTAAATGTGGATTTTTTTTTTTTTTTTTTTAATCGTTGGTGTCACTTAGTTTTGTGTTCTAGAGGCGTTAAAGAGTCGGGATGAGGAGAATATTTTGCAAAGAAACGTAACAGTTTTTCATTTCTGCTCGCAAGGACGAGGAATTTAAGAGCAACTGCCTCTCAACGGTCCAATTTTAGGTGGAGGATTTGGATTTGGACCCCGTTAGCTCAATCATTAGGGAACAAAACCTCACATTTTGAGAAAAACTTTCGAGAAAAAGTTTAATTTGTCACACACTAGGCAGGGGTGTAGACAGATCAGTGGGTGTACAGACACATTGTCCTTTCTCTCCAAGAAAAGTTTGCGCCCAGTATCCATTTTAGGCTCTCTCTCCTCGTCCCCCCTCTCTCTCTCTCTCTCTCTCGCTTCACCCCTCCTGCCCCGTCTGTAGTGGCCTAATGTAATCTGTTGTGTCTCCATCTCTCTGAGCACCTGAGCTGTCAGCTAGTGAACATGAAGCCGGCTTCACCTTGTCAGCGCTGATTCATCCCCGCTTTGTCTCTGGCTGTTTGGCAGCCAGTTAGCCTTGGCCAAGCACGCAACGGAGGCACCGCCCACCCCCACACTGCTCTCGACAACACGTGCAGCACAGGGAGCGATAGGAAGACGTGGGGTGGAGAGGAAGATGAACTCACCCACCGTTTAATGGCTTTCGAGTTGCCCTATATTTCAGACTAATGAATAGTTAAGGGAAATTAAATTGACCTCCAAAGAGAAATATTAATTAATATAGGGGAGACATGCAAGGTTATGTGCAGCAGATTGCAGTTATTAAAATTAAGCACTATCAATTGAATAGTTAGTCTGCCATTCCATTACTTGGAGCGTTTTTAATGAATTTAATCACTTTGCACACTTTGGAGGTGAAAATTGGAGATTGATTCTGGGAGCGAGTCTTCACTGTGATCTCCGCTGAGTTGTTTCTTGCACAGTTATAAGTAATGCATAAGTAGCGCTTACGAAACAGGAAGATATGGCTTTTGTCCTTTTTTTTTTTTTTTTTTTTTTTTTTTTTTTTGTACAAGGAAATCTATTAGAGCGGCGTTCCTTACAAATCGGACAATGGGCTCCGTCTCTTCTGTTCGGAAAGATACATACTTTACCCTGCTGCCCAGGACATGGGATGTATTTATGAATTCATATTTTATCACAAGGTCACTTTTTCTTTCCTTTTTTTTTTCTTTTTCAGCTGTTCAAAAAAACCCAAACACCTTATCAGCTAGGTGACACGTCACAGGCAATGACAAGCAGTGGAACTTTGCATCGTATCTCCTGCATCTGTATGTGTATCGTAGCGCGTGTGTGTGCGCGCGCGCGCGTGTGTGTGTGTGCAGGCCCGCTGGCGGCCTTGGATCTGTCTAATTACTGTGTGTTAGGTAGAACAGCAAACAGCAGACACTTGGACAGCAGCTGGACTTTGATTCTGCAGGGAAATGCCTTCTCCAGTTTGTCCAGCCAGCCAGTGAGCCAATCAATCAGATATCAGTCAGAGAGCCAGCCAAGCAGCTAGTGGAGCTCTTTCTGTGCACGCCTTTAATATCCAGCGTTTGATAGCAGGTGTTTGGTATCGCCCTCTGTGTATACCTGTCTGTGAGGCTCTCTGCAGCCCGCTTCTGCTGCCGCTTCTGCTTCTGCTGCCGCTTCTGCTGCTGCTGCTGCTGTTGTTGAGTCTTTTCCAGGTCAAATTACTGCAGACGTTTACATATTGCTCAGGGGGATCCATACATGTGGCTGTGCACCCAGAGATAATGGCTCTGTGATATTTAACCATTTGTTTACAGTGACGTGGTTGTGTTATTGTCATTATACGTATTTACCAAATTGTAGTGCAATCCTGAGATTATTTTGTGGCTCAAGATTTGTTCCATGTTGGAAAAAGTTCGAAGTTCGAAGAAGAAAGGAGGAATTTGAAATGTTTCTGCTGCAACATGAGAAGAAAGTTGATTGAGACATTGCCAGGCTTTTTCAAAGCGATGTTTTGGCTTTTCAGCAAGGAATTCCAGGTGTTTACCTTTGGTCCGTGAGCCGACTTGCTGTTTTTTGTTGTTGTTGTTGTTGTTGTGAATTTAATCTCTTTTTAGGTCAGTTTGCAGGTTGAATGTTAATGAGAGATACTCTTAACTTCTTCAGACATTATTCCAAATATTTGTGTTTGGCAGCAGGTGTGTGTCCTGTTTTGTTCGGCCGTGATGCTCTTGTGGTGTGCAGGTTTTGTTCTGGGCACCACATTGTCTCCATCATCTCAACCACACAGATTAGGGTATTATTTGTAAATCTGCCATGATTTGTCCCACAGGTTTCAAGCTTAGTTATATTTTTAAGGGTTTAACACTGCAGGAAGCGTCTGAAAGAACAGCAACTCCTGCCCAGTTGTGTCGCGGGGATGCTTTCATTTCCTCCTGTCTGCAGTACCTCCCCCTCTTTTTTTTTCCTTGCCTTTGGCTAAGCCCACACTACAAGACAGATGCTTGTCGCCCTGTGTACATACTGTATATTCTCTCTTGTTTGTCATGTTGACATTATGGTGCGTGCTTTACACAGGTAATCACAAGGAAGCTGTGTCGGCTCTCCTCCGAGTCTGTGACGAGCTGCGTGATATAGAATGTGGCTCACAATGTCAGTGATGTGAATGCTGAGCAATCGGGGGACTTTTGTTGCAGACTTAACATCAAAGTGAGACTAGCTTGCGTCTTGTATTGTGCCCAGGGCTCCGGTGGTCTCAAAATTATAAGAACAAAAGTGAAGAGAAGGATGCGGCCGTGCCCGAGTGAACCCTGAAAACGGTAGCGTTTGTGGGAGACACTTTGCATCTTGATGTCTGGCCCCCAAGCTACTGTCAAGACGTTCTCAGATTCTTGCTTGCAGGCATCATCACACACTTGCATTCAGACGTCCTTGCACAGTTGCTTAATAGAATATAAAGATGGAATGACAAAGTTTGGCTTGGCTGTATTTTCCACTACATTTAAACTGTGTGTTAGGGAGGCACGGTGGCGCGGTGGTTAGCGTTGTTACCTCACAGCAAGAAGGTCGTGGGTTCGAATCCCGGGGTGGACTTCTGCACCTTTGTGTGTGGAGTTTGCATGTTCTCCCCGTGCCTGCGTGGGTTACCTCGGGGTGCTCTGGTTTCTCCCACCCACAAAAACATGTATGTTAGGTTAATCACTCCTGCTGTTGTCCCTGACCAAGACAAAGGTAGAAGATCTGGAGTGGGTCCCCGGGCGCTGTTGTGTGTGTGTGTTTGCATGTGCACGTGTTGGCTGCCCACTGCTTCTCATTTGAGGATGGGTAAAATGCAGAGAATTAATTTTCCCAAGGGGATCAATCACATGGCTTGGCATGTGATGTGCGTGGTGTCCGTTTCAGCATACACTGTTTAGGATGAATTAAGATCTTACAGAAAACTTAATCCAAATTATTATCTTGTTTGCAGTTTACCACAGTCAACAACTAATTTGGAAGAATTTGACTTAGTGTCTTGTTGAACAAACGGAGAGCAAAATGGCTGGTTTGCAGCCCAGTTTCAACATCAAGACTTCTTTCTCTGTACTGGTGCTCTATTACGGAGTCTATAACGTAAAATTTCAGAGGCCTGTGGCACATCTATCTATCTTTGTAAAGGTGGGATATGAGAAACTTGGGGTAAAATTGAGAGAGAACAACTGGACTCTCTCTCTCTCTCTCTCCTTGCCTCTCTCCTCACATGTGGAACAGCTACAGTTATGATTCTAACTGTTATATTAATATTAAATAGATTTAAAACTGTCATTAAAAAAAAAAAAAAACATCCGTCATTGAGCTGCGGGTGGGCCCTGGGACGGATTCTTGCGAGAGCAGGTGGGCGCTGGATCGAAAAATCCATTCCGTACAGACATCTTCTCTAATTGCCTCGGCGATGCAGGGACCTTGACGCTAAGGGATTCTTCTCATGTCTTCAGCTCCACAGATAGCTGGACGTGGAACACCAATGTCTGAGCCAGCACCCATGGCAGATCCATCTGTGGGCATGCATCTCAATTACAGACTGCAGAACAGAAGAACAGAATTAAAAGGAGACAGACAATTTGACCACAGGTAGCAGAAAATGAAGACAGAGGGTTTGGTAGCACAAACAGCCTCAATGTATATATATATATATGTAGTCACAGTTAAGGTTCTTCATCTGTTGCGAACCCAAGCACAACAAATTTGTGTTTTTGTAAAATTTTTGAAGAATTCTTCAACAGCTACATAACTTTATCATCAGTTTTAGTTGAATTTAAAGGTACGAAACATTCCACACTTTCTATACAATGATGTAAAAGACATCTTAAAATATTTCCATCTGATGTAATGGTGCAACTATGAAACATAAGGGGTCATGGCTTTTGTTCAAGGTTAAACATGATTCACCGAAGCTTCAAAATTGGGAAAAGCCATATCTTGAAGATAATGTCCGTGATATCCGTGATAAAATAATATCCGTGATAAAAACAGTAGAGTATCATAAATCTAAAAGAATGCAGTGAGAAAATAAAAACAAACTTTGAATTCTAGACATCCTCGCAGTCCAAGCAGTTGCTTTTTCTTGAAGTTGCCCCGTTTGACTTCAAGAATAGCTTTTGAATGGAAACCAAACCTTATTAACCTTAAATTACATAACGTGAAGAAAATGGTTAGAAGTGTATTAATGTTCTCATCTTACTCCACATTGACCTCTGGGTCAAGTACGCATGGCGTCTCCGTTAAGCGCATTACAAACACGCTGGAGCACCGGACGAGCAGACCTCCCTGATCTTCTCTGAGACATCTTTTCTTGTATTAGATTATTAAATTTGTGTGTGCACATTGTTAATGAATGAGGGCCAATAATTGCCTCGGTTTAGCCGTCGTTGTTGTGGGTCAGTGGAAGTAGATTTACGGCCGTTCTTATGGCACAGATTCTCAGGCGGAGGGGGTGGAGGTGGGCGTGGGGAAGTGGGGGGCTCTGCACAGCGTGAAGCACAAGTCTCCATCTTAGCCTTTCAAAGCACAGATAATGCACTAGAGAAAACGGGAGCATCAAATGGTTTTATTGTGATTATGCAAGTGCTATGGGAAGGAAATTCTAACTTCAGTGATCCATACAGGATGTGTGATTTCCCACCGTTTTGAAATCAAAAGGAGTTGCCACGTCTCGTGTGATCTCGGCTGAAATTGTGTCAGTCTGTGTGCAGTATTTCCAACTCGTCTTTTTCCTGATGGATGCCCTTTCAAAGAGCTGCTAATGATGTCTCCGGGGATAACGCCGATCGTGTAATTATGGCGTGTGCGTGTTGTCTGTGGGCCAGTACTAATGCTGATCTTTTGGGGTTGGACATGTCTTAAAGAATGGTATGTACTGCAGATATTTATCAATGGTTTGGACGACTCTCTATAATAGAATTCAGCTTCACTTCCAATTATGTTGTTTTTTAATTTTCAAATTCAATCAAATGTACAGAAGCATTTGATGCAATAAGCCATATAAGTATTACAGTAATAGTAGGAATTCAACATGGATGCAGCATTTTAATCATGTAATTTAAGCTACATTATATACCATGCATGACATGTATAAGCACATATCGTATGATAGACATGCAAAATGATTATTTCCAAAGTGATGGCAGCCATTTGATAACAAATTCCAACATGCAAAATAAAATAAAACTTTGAAAAAGCGAGCGAGAGATCCAGAACAAAGGGAGCCCGAGGATAAAAACCAAATTATAATGCAGGTTCACCAAAACAAACTCACACTTTGAAAAAACAACAACAACGATAGCCGGATGATGCTCCAGGAAATGATGGCTCCATTTTTCCTAGACTTCAGTTCACGGTCTGTCTCACCTCAGTAGAACATTTCTCCTCTGGTGATTATGATGCATCATGTGATCAGGGCTGACAGGGAGTCAGCTTGGATCCACTCTGGTCTAAGTCATATTAACAAACAGACCTGTGACAATATCAAGAGGCCTAACCTGATTAGACTAAATATAATTTGCTTCCAAGGGACCCGTTAGGGCCCCGATTAAGTACACAAAACATTTACTCAATTAAAATAGTAATTAACTTGTATAGACCCACCAGGTGGCAACGCAATGCCCAAGACGTACAGTGTCCATGGAAAACCACAAGTATTACTTTCAATTTCCCTCATCGGTGTAAACAAAGATGGTGGTGATGGAGGAGACGGGCATTTCACTACCATGAAGGTGAAACGGCAGCAGTTGTCTGTGACAACAAAGATGGCAAATGGAGCCATCAAATAAATGATGTCATTGGTGTCATGTCTTTACACTTATATAACTTATATAACTAATACATGACCACACATTATGAATTGATATGATAACTTAATAATAACACAATAGCACAACTTATTAACCTTGTGGGCATGACTTTTTGAATTAATAATTTGTGGCCAAGAGCTATTTTTATGAACATGGGATGTCACCTGTCCTCCTCCATATTTGCACTGCTTATCAGTATGACTCCCACAAATCACTTTTGATCTATTATACACCATTTTCATTCACCCGATGGACTTTAAATCAGGTTCACCATGATAATTTCTCCAAATATTACTTTATGAAATACATGGGTCTAATTGAACCAACTCAGGCTGATACTGTATAATTGACAAAGTCAGACCGGTGCTCACTGGGACTCTGCGAGTCTTTGTTGCTGATGAAGACGAATTATTTAACCGAACAAGGTTACCCGACTTCCTGGAACTTACACATGCAAGCCAGTAATTAAAGTGCACTTACTGGCAGGCCCGTTGGACTGAAAATGTCTGAGTCAAACGGCGCGTACAGCATGAATATTATTTGCAGGTGGGTGGAGCTGGCAGCTGGCAGAGCAGACAGCTTGCTGATTGACTGGCAGAGGAGATGAAAGATGGCCCACAATCATTCCTGCGCCGTATAAATCAGCTCTACAGGCTGAGAATGGGCCTGGGAGGCTGTGATACTACTGATTCTGCTGTATACGTTCCAAAAAATGTCATGCTGTGATGAAACTTGTGATGAGACTACATACAGGATTGTGGAAACAACAAGCTGGACTGGCAGTCTTTAGCAATGCTGCATCAGTTGGCAGAGCACAGTAGAGGCTAACTGCTACTATAGTAACGATAATACTCTGACCTATAACGCTACACTCACATCTCCGGGCAGACTGATTCCAAAGTGGAATGAAATTTTGACCGACAGCAACAGACTGGCTGTCGGCTGTCAACATCTGTTGGAAGATGGATACAAAATGTAAGGGAGCTAACTTGCTATCAATCAAAGTATGGAGCACGCTAGCAGCTAGTTAGCGAGCCGTTAGCTAGCTGGACCAGCTTAGTTTGGTTTTAGTTTTGGTCATTTTGGTCAATTTTTGAATTTCTTGACTGAATTACACACATGAATAAACAAGAAGTCAAAATCAAATTAAATTGATAGCACCTCCATATACCGTTTTTACATGAATTATTTTGGTCAGATCCCTTTTAGATGTATACACTGAAAATGACAGAGAGAAAGAAAAACAAAATATGTGTATTATATAACCCTAAAGTTCCAAACACAATTCATATATCCTACTAAGTAGTATTCATACTTCTGTATTATATCTTATAATCATCTCATTTTTAAATATTAAAAAAAAATCTATTAAGCGTCTTACACATTTTCATTTCCTTTTCTAAGCTTTACATCTTTGTTTACATTTGTTCTAATCTTCTCCTTTTGTCAACATGTCGGTTCCTCTTAGTTTATATTGACTCGCTCTGATTTGAAACAACTTCTGCTTATTATCACTGTCACACTTAGAGATTCCAATTTGTCTCACATCTTCTCATCCACATTTTTTTGAACATGTGTCATGTCGAACAACACTCAGACGTCCCGTCGCGGCTCTGTACGGTTGACGCTCACATAAAGTACATTGTTTCAAATATCTCTGTATTTCATGATGCCAAAAAGACCTCAAGGTGACCTTTCATCTAGGATCCACAGCCCCGCCTAACCCATCCTATCTTACAGCGCTACATGACTATGATGACATGATAATGCTTTAGCGACACAGTAAGAGCTGCAGGGATGCACCTCTGAGACCGGCAAAGTGCATCAAATATTAACGTATTGTCCTGCTAAAAATAACGATGTTCCCATTTGCAAAACAAATTATTGGTGTCATTTAACGCTGGGCACATGGCACTCACGTGTTACACGGCCTACACATTATAGTCTGGTTTTTGATTACATTTCTACTTAAGTATAATTAATAAAAGAAACTTAACAAGCCTCCTCTCTTTCTCTTTCCTCCTACTCCTCTTTTCTCCCCTTTGTCAGCCCGTTTTTGATCATTTTTACAAATACTGTTGAGTCCTGACAAGCCCTCTGCATTGCTCTAGCTCTTGTGTCTTGTATATACTGGTTTTTTCACCAGCCACTCTATCAGTTCAACAGTTTCCCATTTAGAAGGTTAGACCTGACATTGATTTAAATAAATTGCAGCAGCTCTCCAAATCCAATTGCGTGTGTCCATCTTTTTCAATCCCTAATGCACATAAAGGATTCATAATGCCCGATTCTTTTATCCCTGCTGAAGGTTGAAGTAAAAGGCTGTGTGTCACGCCACTTTACATGAGCGTGCATCCTCTGAGCGTTTGCATTTCCTTCCACTGTATCCGAATCACCTGACATCACCCGTTCACTCAAATCAGCTTAGTAAAGACAGCAGTCGCACTTCGGTTTCCCGGTGGAAGGAGCTGCGGTTAAATCCCGCTGTGTTTTGTCATTGTGTGGCCTTTTCGTGGCGACAGTGTGATACTCATCTTGATTAAGATGTAGATAACTGCTGCACTAATCAGCACTCTCCCCCACTGTCCCTTCCTATCTGTGTCCCCATTCATTCTAATGAAGCTAAACTGGAATTTCTCTTCTCCCCTCCTCTTCCATTCTGGCTCTGACGCTGTAATACAAATGGGCGAGGAGAATAGTATTCATCATTTCTGGACCTGATGTGTACTCTATTATCATTCAGTGGCTTTCATCTAAGAATAACCTTAGCTCCACACCTTCCACTCAGCTCCCAATGTCTTCAAGATTCTCTCACTTAAAAGAGGAGGTATTTGGGGATGTCCGATAACATCCGGAACCTTTTCAGTTTGTTTTGTTAAGGGAAAATACCAAACTTTATAGTACTTTGCAATTTATTGGATACATTTGTTTTAGAGGTTTCAAGCCGAACTGTTGAGCAAACAACACTGCCAAGTCTCTGCTTATCTCAAAAGAGCCACAGCTCAGCCTATCCTTAGAAACCCCAAAACTCCAACATTCACTCCCAGAAAATAACAGACCCATCTCCAAACTTCAATTTGTCTCCAAAATCATAGTGTGGATAAACAGAGTTAGACGGTCGTGAGAGGTTAATATAGTCTACAAATCCCAGACAGGGTTTCAGAGGAGGCACAGTACCAAATCAGTATGTAAAGGTCACAAACAAATCCTGATCAGTGCTGATTCTGGTCATTGTGCCTTCCTTGTCCTTTCTTACTTTAATGCAGCTTTCCATACTGTGCAGCATGACATTCTGATGAATAATCTCAAGTACTGGGTGGGCTTAGCAGGTACAGCATTGCAGTGGTTCTCCTGTCGTTGGAGTTTTTCATCTCTGTAGGTGATCATCGGTCATCAACAACTCCAACAACTCCTGCACTGCTTTCTGCCTGGTTTGAACATCACTCAGTACCGGCCACCTCTCAAAGGCCACAACAGTACCAAGACAAGATGTCCTTTTTATTACCTCAGAAGAGCCTCACACCTTTTGTCAAGGTGTGTTCCAGCATTCATCGTGATCACCAACTAATTCTTGACATTCATATCAAGTCACCGCCTCACTCCAGGTTCTACCGTCTTTAAACGTCTCTAAATTATGTTGCTCAGTCCGGTATTGTGCCCTTGAGTCTGTAATTCCTGCTTTTGTTTTATCTCTCCATGAGATGACTTATTTCAGTATTGTCACATTTGCCTGTTGGTTAAGTATTCTTAAAAGTCTTAAAATTCTACCACATCCTTATCTGTCTCTCACACACACAGACATTTTGTCCCCTGTTCTCACAGCAGTGTAAAGTATATTAACACATTACGACCTTGATTTTCCGAGGTTTTTACCTGGGACGCACCTTAAAACGATTTGTTGCTAATAGAACATCAGTGTGCTAATTAAGATTAATAAATTACTTCCACTGAGTTTAGTCAAATTAAGGAACAGCTGACACTTTAGCCAAAAGCACTTTTTCAATCATACAGACTTCTCATACAGAAAGATCGGTTCACTCATGTTACCAAAAAAAGTAGTCACATTAAGTAGGATACCAAACCATAAAAATATTGTTGAGGTACCCTCCCACACTAAAATGAATAAAATGTTGTGGTGCATTGAAAAATTGTATTCAAACAACCCAACAACAACATGCCTCAGTTCTTCAATACATTAAACAAACCTTGATGTCAACCATTTGCAGTGGGAGCCACTGAATCCTAAAAAATAACACAGGTACCAGTATAATAGGCATTTGTATTTGGGCTGCCATCTTTTAATTGAATGGTCTTGAATTTTATTTTTACATTGGGGACAAAGTGAAATGAACACCTGGGGGTCTCTTGATGACTACAAAGAGCCACGTTTTAGAACAGAGGTGCTGCATATCTTGGTTGTAGGTGAGTTTCTCCATGCACACTCATCCCATCAGCAAGATCTTTCAGTGCTGAGTTTAATACATACTC
>OMNV01004888.1:19670-30974 GCA_900303265.1 Brotula barbata | reverse complement strand
CGGCTCCTGTGCTGGGTTGGCCAGCACACCTACATTCTTTATAATAACAGCTCCTTCCTCTTTATCGATTTTTCCCGCTCCCTTTCTAAATCTGCCTCTCTTCAATATGAAGTACTATAATTGACTATAATTATTTATAGCTACGGGCCATGCCACAGACCCCGATGATCCACCTCTACAGTGCCATCATCGAATACATCCCCACGTCATCAATCACAGTGTGGTTTCTCTCAGCCACCAAACAGGACGTCCGCAGGCTGCAGCCATGAAAGAACCATTGGCTGCAACCTCACCCCAATTGAGGAACATCCAGGGCCAGAAAAGCGAGCGATGAGAATCATTCCTGACCCCTCTCAGCCAGGACACTCACTCCTTCAAAGTCTCCCCTCTGGCTTGCAAGTCCACTCCATCAAAACCACCAAATCAACTTTCCTCCCCTGGGTACTGCACTGCACCTGTCAGTCCAGTCTCTTTAAAACACACACACACACACACACACACAGACAGACACACACATACAGTATATATGGATAAATGGTAGAGATAATGGATGGATGGATACATACATACATAGTATTTGTGGCATACTACGTGATGGATACTATTCTGGGGCACTGTGTAACAGAGGGATTGGTTTTGTGTGTGTGTGTGTGTGTGTGTGTGTGTTTTGGACATTGTGGCATAGGTTGCTGGAGCTTAGGTGTCAATTGGACACAGGTGTGTGTGATTATCACTTGTGCAGCTAATGAAGCAATCAGATGGGCCTATTTAGGTTTCTGTGACAAAAACTGCAGTCTGTAAAGCTTCTGTAATTTTATATTTTTGTGTTAGCACAGTTTATCATTTCCTTTTAAATTCTGAAAAGAAAGGGACGTTGGGGCGGCCTCTTCTAAACGGCGTGTGTATACTTTAGTGTCCCTTCTCGAACAAAGAACTCCAGAACACCGAACGAACTTTACACATCACCATGTCTCATATCACTTCGCCTTATCTGGATTATTTCTGATGCACTGGATGAAATAGTTCCCAATTTACACAAAAACGTAAACAACATATTTATCAAAACATGAACCATGAATTAAATAATATTACACTTCCACCTAATGACCTAATTCTTAATCAAACTATCTAATAACTAATAATTCTTTGCAAAAATAAATCTTGCGTTAATGTTTGTCCTCTTCCATATAGTATGTGGTGTAGGCCCCGTGGAGGGACGGTCCATCTCCACGGTAATGCAACTCACCCTGCAGACTTGTTTGCGGCATTTGCCGTCTAGGCCTTCGTAATTATCACTCTTCCCCTCAAAGGTCTTCTCTATGCGCTCTTTCCATGTCACGATGCCAGGGCTGAGTGCGGTCCGTGGCAATGTGCCAGGGAGTTGGTGTCCCTAGACAACCATCAGCTGCCAGTCTTGTTGTGTTGAGAAGCCTTGGTGCTGACTTGGGTGTTACTCCTGGCCTCAGCCTGTATCTGATGCAGCAGATGGATGGCGTTGAGGGTTTGGACCTCTGGCATGTGGTTATTGGCACTGCTGACGGTCTCCACAATGGTCGTGCTTGCCAGCCATTGTAGCCGTTGGACAAAAGCTCAAGATGTGAGCGAGTCTCCACAGCACAAAGTGCAATCTGGTTTCTGGGATAGACATCATAAACTGTCTGGTCCAATAACTTGATGCTATATGGTTCTGTCAGAGGTCAGTTCCCATCATCTCAACATCTTGCTCGCTCAACCCTTCCTCTCTAACAGATTTTTTTCCTCCCTGACTTCTGCTCTACCCCATATCTTGTCATAACAGGTGGAGGAGGTTCCAAGTTTCTAATGATTCCAGGTCTCTATGGTGCATGCAAGACCTTGAACTCCTCCTAGATGGTTTACAGAGAGAGCCTCAGTTTTCGGGTGTTTAAAGGGCAATCATGCTTGAGCTCTGCAGCCAAATTAGCCAGGTCCCGAGATAGAGGCTACCTGTGATCTGTGATGGTAGACACAAGAACTCCTAGAGAAAATCTTCAGCAGTGTCCAATGTTACCTGTCTTGTCCACATTTTCAGCCACAGCTCAAGGTCCATGTAAGTGCCAATCAATGCTACATCTCTGAGGGTGCTGTCAAAGGATTTCCCCAAGCTTTCCAAAGGCTCCTTTCAGAAGGTGAGGATTGACAGGGAGGAGATGGAAAGCTAAAACTCGTCTATGGCTCTTGTCTTTCTTCAAGACTTTCAAGCCCAATCCCATCATTCTCTACAGCCCCTCCAGGGTCAGCCTGGCTCCAGGCACTGTCTCTCTGTTGTCAATGTGAGGTCATCCATCAGGCTCAGATTGATGGTTGGTGCATACCAGTCCTGGTCATCTCTGGTTCAGCTGTTTTTACCAGTTTGTTCATCACCAGGGCATGGAGTTTCACTGAGACAGTGCAGTCTGTGGTGATTCCCTCTTACAGTGTGTCCGACCGTGATAAAAACTGGCTGGACTGAGACTCGATCTGACATCACTGTAGTACCTCAGGAAGAGGAATCTTATCCAGAGAGGAACAAGGCGTCTTTTTACTATCACGATCGCTGACTTGTGCAACGTTGGCTCTGTGTGGTACACCAGAATCTGGGTCCTCATCTGTCTAATCAGTTTCTATAACTATAGACTTCTGATAGGACTTTTTCATTTTTACTTTCTGTTTGCGATTGTTGTCATATTTCCTTTCTGTGTAGCAGATTCCACACGAAATCAACAGAAACACCCATGAAAATTCAACCAAACCAAGAGGATCAGATTCAGAGTCTCTAGATACCCTTCTGGTTAAAAGCTCAACATATACCGGTAAAGTCCAAAAGACAGGAACCCTAAGACATACCGTGCCTGTTTTCATACATCCTTTATGTACTGGAAACTGTACAAAAGCTGTCCGTAGCAGCTGAGGTACACTGGGCTAGAGCACGGAATACTGGGATGGGGGGAGAGAAGCATAGGAGGTATGAGGCCGAGTGTAAAACGATAACACATACTCTGTTACACCAGATGGCTGTCAACACTTTGGTACTAATGGTTACTCATCTGGAAGCTCCAGCAAATGTTCACCTTTGTGTATCGTCTCATCCTGTCTACGTCTGTCAGTCAGGTATATTTACAATAGGTGTGTACATTCACACATTTGTATATACACACAAATGTGCTTATGCATCAAATTTGATTTAATTAGTGATGGAGCAGAATGCTGCACAGCTGACCAGCTTGGAAGTGAGCCACGTGGCTCTACAGTATAAACACACACCACTTCTCATCAGCCTTCTTCACCAGCGATAATCCGGCCAAATTGAAAAATGTGATACGATACCAACTCTCACATCCTTCCTTTCAGTTTGTGAGCAGTGGGAGCTCTTATCATTTTCCTTCCGTGTTGTTTTTAGCTACATCACTATCAAGCGGATGGATCCGACCAAATCTGCATTGGTTAACAGAATATGTCGCCGCGTGATACATCACTGATGATGTTCCCTCTTTATACATCAGTTGAGCTGGATGAGTGAACACCCCAGCCGGACAGCTACAAGGTTAATCTTTGCAGATAAAAATAGCAATTCCAGCTGTGTGGTGAAGTCGATGTCAACCTTGGGTTGATGTCTCTTCAAATGGTTCCTCAGGAGTGTTGTGATGCCACAGTGTTTTATTTATGAGTTGCTTAATTTGAAAATGGCCCTATTTTTCTTTGCTTTTCTTTTATCGTAAAATCGATAGAAATCATAATAGGAACACGAACCAAAGCTTGATGAAGAGCTTACCTCTTGCTGTCACTCTAACAGCAAATTCACATGTGTTTGGTCCCTTACCACCTCATAGTAACTGATATTTTCCATTGTGCCGCGCATAAAAACGACACTTTGCTGTCATTAGTTTTTACAGGTTTTAACAGGGGAGCAGTCAATATTTCGGACTTGAATTCTCCCCAAAGTCGTGGGAGAAAAGTATTGACATTCGATTCCGTGGCGGTAAAATCCCCTCTTGTAAGTACCACCTGTAAAAGTCTCATGACCCCATGTGCTATTATGCTGTCTGAATAGCGCTTACCACAGTGTCCCTGCCTGCCTGATAACCTCTCTCTTCCTCCATCTCAACACTGCTCGTGAGACAATTACATATTCCTCTCCCCCCTCCCCTCTCTAATCGGTTAAGTGTTATTAACCTGAGTTTCTCTGGCTCTGTGCTGCCTCTTTAATCCCACAGCTACAGTATTTCATTCCCTAATGTGTCCCCGGAAAGGCTCTGCACAGGCAGCATGGCAGCTGCACTGTGAAACCACAGATCCATAATCAGTATCGGCCTTGTGTCTGGTCTTTGGAAATCCACCCAGCAGTTCCTGAACCACCAGAGAGTTCCTACTCTGGCATAGAAACTGGAAAAAACATGTGGTCTAGGATTCCTGAAATTGGCCCTATAGAGTGAAAGGCAGAAAGAGAGAGAGAGAGAGTGAGCGAGAGACAGAGAGCGAGAGAGAGAGAGAGAGAGGGGGAGGGAAATGCACACTTGCCTACACAACATCCCACTCTCTCTTCACTGCCGCTCCTTGGTTTGCAAACGCCAAGTCAAGTCAAGTTTATTTGATTTGCTCAATATCACATACAATGTCACAAAGGGCTTTACAGGCCCGCACATCAACTGTGTCTGACACAGCCCAAAGCTTTCTTAGAAGACGAGGGAAAAACTCCCCAAAAAAGGAAGAGACCTTTAAAAGACAGATTAACTCTCATCCAACGGCCATGTGTGCATCAGGAGGTGTGAGGAGGAAGAATTCACAACATAGAAATGATATAACAATATAGGAAAATAACATGCAAACACTTGAGACCTGAATCAGTAAGAGAATCTTAACTCCACAAAGATGAGAGGGAGGGAGAGTAAATATAGCACAAAAATAAATACAACATTTTCAAAATGAGTCCTGACCCAGAATATGAGGAAAAATGGTGTCAGACAGAGAGAGAGAGATTGAGAGAGAGGGAAACATAGAGAGAGAGAGACCTAAAACCGGGACTTTGGCTGGCTCATCACTCTCTTGCACAACAGAGACTGTTTACTTCCTGTATGAATGTGCAATTGGGACAGTCCAAGTTTAACGACAGTGACTCAACTTTTGCTGTCATGTCATATGTGTGTATGGCAAACAGTATGGAACAAACTTCAGTTTCCTCCCAGGCCACAATGTCAGCACAGTGTCAACAAGGGTAGGTGTCAAGTGACTTGTGCAGTCCTTGTTTGTGTCCATATGCGTGTGTATGAGTATGAATGACAAGTAGGTTTTTAGCCAAGATTTGGAAGTTTGGAAGAGTGTTCCAGGGAATTTGTTCCATATAAAAGGAGCCAAGGTAGTAGAAGGCTCTGTTTCTGAAGGACTTGGTCTTGGTTTTTGGGATAACAATAAAGCCGGTATGATGGGATTGTAAGGCCCACAAGAGAACTTATGGAGTTATGAGGTGAGTTAAGAGTAAGCAGCCAGGCCATGGAATAACTTGTATGTAGAAAGTCTGCCCGCTCAGAACACTGACCTGAAGTCAGCGTAGGGAAGCCAGGATTGGAGCGATGTGTTCAGATTTACAGGTTTTGGCGATGATTCGAGCTGCAGTGTTTGGAGGAAGCTGCAGTTTTTTTTTCAGTTTTGCCAGGCGTGATAATGGATGTATTTAGGAGGCGGAAGTATGCGACCGTGGTAACATTACTCACGTAATCATCGAAGATCGGACCTTAAGCTTAGGTTTTAACAATTGAGGAATGTATAAAATATTTCTCCCATTTTTCAACAACTAATATAAAGAAATGATAATATGCCAATGTTCCCATTTTGGTAAATTCTCCTTTAAACTACATATGCTGCTCTGTGAGGCTGAGGCCAGACCTCTTGTGGTTTGTTGGGTTGGAGGCTGGGTGTATTCTTTAAGGAAACCTTACCTCCCCCCCCGCTCCATTCAGCATGCCGTACTAATGAGCGAGGGGAGGGGGGGATGAAGACGCAGTGGGAAGGCAGGCAAATGTGACCTTTACACCAACACGCCATCTTTTCAGCAGCTTATCTTCTCACTATCGAATGCTCCATCCATCTCTGAGCTCCACCCCCCTCCGTGGGCTCCTCGTATGGGTGGTGGAGGTGCTGGGAGACGTTGCACAAAAGGTCACAGACACCTCCACAACAAGCTGCATGGACAGGAGAGTTACATAACTCGGTGTATTTACTTTAAATTGTGTTCATATCTGGGATTGTATATGTTTGAGGCAATTCATTACCAATCTAGCGT
Source organism: Brotula barbata (assembly GCA_900303265.1). Lineage (NCBI taxonomy): Eukaryota > Metazoa > Chordata > Actinopteri > Ophidiiformes > Ophidiidae > Brotula > Brotula barbata. The sequence continues at coordinate 24,700 of OMNV01004888.1, read as the reverse complement.
GAGTTACTGACATAAAAATCCCAAAAAGGTGCTTTCATAAAGGTGAAATGAAACAATTTGGTCATAAGAAGTAACATAAAGCAACAGTGACGCAACAGTGCTAACCACCATGTCACCACGTCGCCCTAATCTGATGCATATATACGTTAATACGAACATCATATTTTCAAGCAAAAAGTTAGGTAGTGCAGTAATCAGTGAAGTCTGTATTTTACATTTTAAAATGACTTTATTGTTACAAGGTAATGAATATTGTCTTTTCAAATAAATCTGAAGTATTATTGGATTATATAATTCAAGCTTTTTCACAAGCCTTCTTTTCAGTCTTTAATCATTCAGAGATTAATGCAAATTGTCTCAAAAAGCTCCAATCAGAAGTCAGTTATTTGACATCAAACACTTGACACTGCGAAAAAAAAAATAGATAATTTTCAACAAGAAAAACATGGAGTTCAAATATGAATCACAAATATGCTCTCTCATGGAATCGTTTGTCATATTTCAAGACTTTATTCTCACAAATCTGTCAGAACTCAGCTTAATGGTGTCTGGAGCAACCACACAGGAGACAGAAAATGGACTTTGCGGGGATATGATGTAATTTGATAATCAGTCTGATCTATATTTTCCATCCTAATCTGAATCTCTAGTTCCCAACAAGGAACAGCCAAAAATTTGGTTTAAAAATCATCTTAGCCTCTACTAAACGCCATGGTAAGGAGAGCAAAGTCTTAAATTATGATTCTAAAAATTCTAATTAATCAATTCTAATAAATGATAAAAAATAAACATTAAGAATATATAGCCTAAAGTTACATCAATAAATGTAGTAAATGTATAGAGCGGATTGTTGTTGGACCTCTGTGATTGTAAACAGAACTGGAGACTCGTCAACATGGGCCTAATTGTAGTCACTGTTTAACAAGCTCCTGTGCAGTTTGTGACCCCTCATAAACCGCACAGCCGGCCCTGCTCTTCATTTGTCACACTTAGGACTAACCTTAAGAGTGCAGGGTGCTGTGGGAGGCCACCCTGACTGCACTTCATCGTAGATTAAACGATTGATGCCTGGAGTCCGGAGAAAATGAGCAGAGCATAAGAGTTCAATTTGACTCCATAAGACTCTGTTTGACTTTGGCACAGGACCTGGATACTTAAATCTCTCTGCATGTTGTGGTACCTATGTGGGATTCGTTGCAACAAATAAATGAGTCAAATGCACAAAAATGATGAGAAATACTAAGAAATGTATTCCACTACAATTATTGAATTACGTGTTAAAAATCAAACCAGTACCCTAATCTCAGAATCACGTTGTTAAAAGTAATGTAATCTGGTTACTTTTGGATTACATCAATATGAAATATGTATAAGGCAAAATAAAATAAATATCAATGAGATTACCCTCACTTAGGTAACATAATTTATAGTATCTATTTATTAGCATTTATTTAATTCGATGGACTCTTATTTTGGCAGGCCGTAGTATGTTCAGTGTAGAACCAACTGATAAATGGCAATAAAAAAGTTTAAATTGAATTAAATTAAGTTTATTATGTCACCTATTATGTCTGAAAGTGCTTTAATGGCTAACATAACAACAACGGTTCAACCAAATCAGTCCAAAGCTCTCTGACAATGCTGCACTACACCACACAACGCTGCAGAGACTGTTGACCTCCTGTATGAATAAATGATCCCAGTAGAGTAGATTACATAAGAATATATGGTAAAAAATGCTGTTTTTTGAGGACTCGGATCGCTTTTGAGCTCCTAGCACATCTTCATCTGCGCTGCTGAAATTTTTAGCGAAGTGACTGAGGGTGCAAGATCTTCAGATGGAAGATTATTTTAATTGTATAACTCTTCATTTGGTGAAAATTAGGATCTGTTAATGGCTGCCGGTTTATTTTCTAAATGTGGAAGTGTGGCAAACAGAACTTTATTCTTGTTAGCGGTAATTAATTTAAAATGGTGTTTGATATTAGCAGAGGATAGACCCTACTTGCAATTTAGTATACTAGGCAGAAACCCTCAAGGGAGTCTTCTGTTGGTGGTAAGGTGGAGTGATTGATTAAAAAAGTTAGATTAGCATGATAAAAAGTTTAACCAGAGGTGTGGTGGGGGATGAGCTTCGTTTAGCAACACAAATTTAATGTTTCGCCTTGATAAATCTTTTCCAGAGTAATCTGTTTATTCCTTAAGTCACTGTGGGTTTGATTAGTGGGCTAGACTCGTGAATGAATAAGTGTTAGCACCATGGTGATGAGGTTGACAACTTTACAAGATTAGATTAGTTAGCTCCAGTCTTATTTAAAACTACTGAATGTGATGTTAAAACTGATGGTAGCTTTTATCAATGTGGCACAGCAGATCTAACCCATGCTTTAGGATCTGGTGATTGATGATTAGTGACTTGTCTGCTAAAGATCTGCTGTTGATGAGGTCAGTATTAAGTCTAGCCTTGTTTACAGGAGGTGGTGTGAGTATATATTGAGAAAAATATGAATAAATTGGCTCTGCTCTGTTTGGTTGCTAACTAGCTGCAGCCTGACTGGTTAACGTTAGCTAAGCGAGGGTCCTGCAGTATTCAGAAGTTTTTCTTTTTATCATTATTTTTTGACATTTCTTCTTCCTATTATGATAGGTAGAGTAGAGACAGGCAGAAAGCACAGGTCAGAGAGAGAGGATGACACGCAGCAAAGGGCAAAGGCCGGAATCGGACCCACGCTGCTGCTCTGTGCAGTATGCGCTGTAATCCGCTGATCCAACAGGATGCCCCGTATTCACAACTTTTAGCGATTTCTGAATTTCTGGATTGTTACAGCCAAGGATGACCTGTGCTTTTATGCGGAAAAAAAAATCTTAGAGTTTGATTTTTACATTCAACATTAGTATTAGAATTAGTTCAAAGCTTCCTGTCGCTTTAGAGATTATATTGAAAGTTTTAGACATGGAGAAACGTATTGTGTTAAACTTGTGCCTCGGGTTTGGGAGATTTGCTGGTAATTTATTCCAAAATTCTCATAATTTCATGAATTCTTCGACATTTGATTGGTTATGAGCTGTGTAAGCGATTGAAACCTGGGGGAATTTCGGTGTTAATAAGTCGACTCAGTCGGCGGACATGAATACTTTTATTGAACCATTTAACATCTCTACCTCTCTGGATGACCAAATTTCCTCTTCCAGCACTGAATTAAACTCTTCCGCAGTCTAAAAATAATTTACAACTAACTAAATATATTCAACAATTAATTTCTGTTTCAGAAACGACTTCACAAAGGCTGCATGAATGATCTGATAATACGAGTATGGCTCTTTGAGGACGCATTCCCCAGGCCCAAATATGCATAAAACCTGTTTTCTGAAGCTTTGAACACTCTACGTAATTTCATCACCATCAAATATTCTGTGTGTATCCAACCCTAAAACAACCGTCAGAGAATTAAAAACCTGCAAATCTGACTTAGAGCCCTTTTATTTGCCAAAAGGACAATGACAAAGTGTACCGTTGTCACCATTAATTCTTGACTCTCCACCTGACAATCTGTATCTTTGTGCGATGTGATTAAAATGTAAAAGGGTGTAGCGGATGGGGCTCCTTGAGCGCCCGGGTCCTCCATCATTTCTTATTGCGTTCGGCCTCGGCTGTTTTCAAGCTGCTCTTCGGGAGCACGGGGAAAAGATTGAATGGGTGTGTGGCTTAGCACGCTATGTCCTCTAATGCACTGTGGCCATGAATGCTATCAGTGAGATTAATACTGGTTTGGGCTGTTTCGAACACTGGAATTTATTCTCTAAGTCCCAGCCACTCAGAGCATTTCTTCATTCTGGCCGTGCCAAACCTGTTTTCTAATCAGCCCAATGCTAACGGTACTTTATCTGGCTGCCGTATTCTGTGCTCCTTTCCTCCGTCTGCATCTGTGTGTTTTTCTGTCCTCTCTTTTTCTACGTCCACGTTTCCAGTTCTCCGGTCCAATCCCTCCTCTCCTTTATCTTCCACTTATCCCTAACTCTCCCTCTCATCATCCTCTAAACTTTGTTATTCGTCTTTGCCTTCAGCACCTTGTGCGAAAATAGGAAGAATGAGTTTAGGAAATCCAATAAGGATTAAATGATTTAGACTCTGAGGAGTCTCAAAGGCTCAAGATAAACACCAGCAACCTGAAAATGTCACTGATTCTGATTTAGAACTATAGGTTAGCCGAGCATTTGAGCACGCTCTCCAAACGCATCTGTGCCTGCTCCCTTAGTCATCAAGGACAAAATCCATCTCATCAAAACAGTTAAGCTTTCCTCCATCATCGCCACATTGCATTTCCCGCGTAGGAACGGCGGGCTCCCGTGAATCGGCAAACAGCTGAAAGACGCCCAGTGGAGTTTTAATTCGGGATGCGGAGGTAAATAAACTCATCTGTAGAGGTGTGAGCCACATCACAGAGCACGAGTGGGGCCACGAGCCGGAGAATCAGTTCTGCACGCAAACCCGGAGACTCCAAATGGTTCCCTTCATTCCCATGTTTCACCCCATACCAAGACCTATTTCTTTCTGCAGCGCAAGCGTTCTGCAAAGTGTAGTTTTGAAAATGAATTGGGGGGAAGTTCAAGGCTACACACGCATACAGTATATATTTTCCCTGTATGGTTACAATTTGCAGTCATATTTTCCTGAGTGCTGACACACGGTAGTTTTGGTGTCAGGGGCCCAGTAGAAGTGGCAATAAATCCCCTGCCATTTTCTCATCAATCAAGTGTTTGGGGCCTGCCAAGTAGACACATGTTTACCAATTTCACAGTGAACCCCACTCAATATTGCCACGTACTCAGGGGTGGGCACAAACTTACAAATAAAACAAGATATTCCATTTTGTATATTTTCCCGTTGACAGCAGATTTAAATGCAAGTTTGCAGTACACGGTTAGAGAGCGTAAATCCTGGCTTCTTTTGGAGTATCAAGCTATTTATGATTGGATTAACCACATGGAAACGGAGATGTCTCATTTAATGGCAGCTTGTCAGTAGCAGC